>PYAF01003240.1:200608-233092 GCA_007407185.1 Glycine tomentella
AACAATTTTATCTCTCTCTTGAACTAGGGAATACTCCTCACAAAATTATACTCAAGAATAATATTATAACAAATAATATTATAAGAGAAGAGAAGAAGATTTTGGTGTGAAGAATATGAAGGGAGGGGGTCTTTATTTATAACCCCCAATCTTCCTCCCTTGGCTTGTTCCCACCGATGTGGGACTTGTCTCCAACACAATAGACTATTAAAAACAGGACAAAAAATCTCGTAGACAATTTGTCAAACAGTTTGTGGGCAAAGGTGGGTTTTGTGCAGAATTTAGAGATGAATGTTGGGTGCTTGGCATTGCTAAGAGAACTATTGGTGCAATGTTAGTGTTTTCTCTATTCAATGCTAAAACAAGTATCACCTTAACCTACTAATATACTTTAACCATAATTTCTTATGTGAATGAGTCTAAATCATTTTATTCAATTCCTAATTCACTAGAAAGTCAAACCAAATGATTTGATCAAGAGAAAGGGTTAATAAAAGGGTTAATCAACTTCATTTCATCCTTACATATAAGTTAATTAGAAATCTCTTCCCATTCTAAGTGTAAAAACATTTCTCAATGTCATTCACACTATAAAAAACATGTAAAATGAGTGATTAAGTTCCAAAATAAGTAAATAAGCATAGAAAGAGATAATAACACTAAATTAACATTAAATAAATAATAAAAGTAATTATGTCAGATAGTTTTAGCACATCATGCCCCCAAAAATGGACAAACTGACTATCTATAATACAAAATAATAATTAATAACTTAAAATTGTGATATTTATGATAATTATTGATATCTAGCACAAAAATATTAATTTTAGTTTGTAATTCCTAGTTCAAAATTTTAAAAATTCTTATATGTTAAAATTTTAAAATATTTTATATCATTTTTCAGAAATTAATATATATATATATATATATATATATATATATATATATGTTGGGAATGACACGCGTCGCTTGAATTTTTGTTTTAATTTAAAAATATATAGTTGAAAATATCATTTTATAAATATGAAGTAAATATCTTTTAAGCATAAATAAAATTACAATATCTTAAAGCAATGGTTCAACAAATAAATTGAAAATACTTTATATATATATATATATATATATATATCAAAATCAAAGGAAATAATTTTAATTCCTAAATTTAATTTTGATATTGTTTCATTCTCATGCTCATGTTTACCCTTAAATTTAGGAATTAAAATTATTTCCTTTGATATTGATATATATATATATATATATATATATATATATATATATATATAAAAGCATACTTTTATAATTTCATGGGTAACAGGTATTCACGAGTAAGGTGTTATGATACACGTATCCTACCCATTAATGAGCAGGCAAAAAATTATCCTTACCCGTGGGTAATTGATACCCATTTAAAGTATCAATCATTTACTCATGACAGATTTTATATGCCGATATTTGTGGGTGCGGATTATTTGACATCCCTAAATGGGCTTGTAAGTTGTATCCCTTAAGCAATATCTCAAAGACTCAAACTTGAGTTTTGTAAAGGAAAAAAACGCACTTAGAAGACTATATTATAGGTGACAAGTCAAGTTCCGCAAATGCATTTTAGAAGAAAAAAAAAATTCTACTCAAATTAAAATATTAAGAAAATTATGACAATTTTTCTAAGGTTTCGTGTAATTACACAAGTCATGTTTTTTTAATCATTACATTCATATCCTTGTAAAGAGTGTTAGAATAAGATTTGAGAGTGTTGAGACTTGAGGGGGTGCCAATGTAATTTTCAAGGACCGATACTGCAATAATCAAACCATTAAACCAGCCTGTAGACAGACAACCCTCCACTTATGATACTGATTAAAAAATTTGAAAATTATTTGTCATAAAAATAGTAATGTTTTGATAACAACTAGGATCCTTCACTTTTTTATTTTATTTTATTTTATGGAAGAACCCTTCACTTATGACATTGATATTTGATTTAAATAAATAAAAACTAGCTTAACCCTACAGATCAATTTTGGAGTAAATATGTGAAAGAAAAGACAGAGGTAGAGAAAAGAAATAAAGAAAGTGAGAGAAATTGATAGATATGATAAATGGTGTATTAAGACTTAAGAATGATAGAATGAAAAATAGGATGAGACTTAGATGGAAGAGAAACTGGACAGAATTATAAGCCTGTCATTGTTGCCAAGAGGTCGGTTTTCCAGTTTGCTGTGGCAGAATTATAAGCCTGTCACTCAAGTGGTAATGAGAATTTAGTAACTTACGTAATAAAGAGGGTATAATGAGAGATTAGTAACAGATGAAATATGAAAATAATTTGTTACAAACTTTAAGTTGAAATTGAACACTCAAAAAAGGATGACATGGAAGAATTTGAGCTTTCTAAAGATCTGAGGTGGCAACATCATAGCTCGCGTCTCAGAATTTGTAAATTATAAATAGATATAGATAATGACTAATGTGAAATTATAAAATGTCAGGACAAAACTTTACAGGCCACAGTGTAAGATAATTTTAGTGTTTGTATGTATTTCAGTAGGTCTAAAAAAAAGGAAAGAGTAACCCTACATGGCTATACAAATTTTAGTCAAAATTAACAGAAACTCGAGAGTGATTGTTACATAAATCAAACTGATGCACTCGTATATCAGCTTTATTAATAGTGCCTACATATTCTGGCAACAATTTTGGTAAAAACTTGTTTATTATGATGTTTGGAAAGCATCGCTACAGTTATTCTGTTATGTTTGTTATCAACTCCTAAAACCCAATTTTGATTAGTGCCCTTCTTGCAAGATGCCCTTTTAGCTGACACTTAAATTAGAAAAGAAAATACATTTTCCTTTCAGCTAATTGATTAATTACAGAAATTCACAAAGCAGTGTGTGTAGGCCTACTTTATATCTGCAACATCAACAAACTAAGCTAAGAAACTGCCCTTTTTTCCTTCTCTCTTTATCTCCCAAAAAATAAACAATTAAAGAATATCTTGGGGTACTTAAAATACAATTCAGCACATATTTCTGCATTAGTCTCTTTTTATGTTTCAATGCCTAATATTGCTTTCTTCATCCCATATTTTCTCCATTTGGCAACCACTTTGTGTGCTTTCAAATACAACCCTGCTCCCCCTCCATGTCACAAGGCAAGAATTGTAGGGCAACAATATGCATCATTGCCAATAGTATATCTCTGTGCTTAAACTTCAGCAAGAGATGCAACATTTTGGCTTCAGCTTCTCTTTGCTAACTGGAATGTCCTCTTCAAGAAATGATTTGCAGCTCTGTCATTTCTACTGCACAGCACCCTCAGTATTGTGTTTGGATCTGACCTATTCCACCTTCCTGTGGTAGGTGGCATAGGCAATTTGTGGCCATTACCCATGACTCCAATTCCACTTGTTTCACATGTGGCAATGCTGAAATCTTCCACCAACTGTTCAGTGTATTGCCCCATCAATGCAATGACACCTTCTACCACCGCAGCCTCTCTCTCAACCAACTTCTCTTCTATTAGTCCCTCCCCACACGTGGTGAAAATGCGATTTAAGCTCTCGAAGTCCTCTTGGATCATCACATGATCAGACCTGTTAAACACCCTTGAGCTTCCACCTGCAAGCAAAACCATGAGGAATGCATCAAAGGATGCCTTCATCACTTCCTTCATTGCAAGTGCTTGAGCTCTATCTGCCACAAGTGTAGTCATCAGCGTGATGTTTTGCTTGAGGATCCTCAGCGCTGGCCTAATGCGTGAGTTGGCTACGTCACCAACATAGAGGCTGCCATAGAAGACTGAATTGGAGTCAAGGAATATGAGACGGTATGCTGCAACTTCAGAGACATGTTGACATGCTGCTGGGATGGAGGAATTGACTATTTCAAGATAGGGACCGCTATGTTTGCGGCTTGAAGAAGGGACTAGACCAGGGGTGTGGGAGAGTGATTTCTCAAGTGTGCTGATGTTAGAGAGGAGATAGTGTAAGGTGTTGAGACGAACATAGAGGCGCTGGGTGCCACGGCTAGTTGATGGCCTAGGATTATGACCTTCATGAGTGTTTTCTAGCTCTGAGATATTAGCACCACAAGGGCTAGCTTTCTTCCACAACTTGATCAACTTTGAGTCACGGTTGCATCTTGTCAACGGGGGAAGTGAAGGAATATAGCTCTGCTTTGTACCTGAAACAGAATAGAGTTGTAACCATTTTTTATTGGTAAATTTCAATTCTTGCATCAATGTAGTGACTCTTAATCAAAAGCTAAAAAGCACTAAATTTATTATAAAGTTCCTGTTGAAGTCTCTGCTCAAGTTCTGTTAATGTTATCTTAAAACTTTTGATTGGTTGTGTCTAGTAGTGAGTACTGCAGTCTTGCAAGAATTGCTCAATTCCATGTGCAAGCACATGATCCCACTTGCACTAGTGTAATAGTTTTGCTGTGTTTTATATATTCTCTAGAGAAAACAACTTTGATTTTTTATGTACTAGCTAGCACAATACTTACCACATGCTGCAACGAACATCATGTAGTCCTGGAAGAGATTTTCCAATCCATCAGCAAGTTCTTGAACTATATCTTCAGTTTTTGCTACTGGGATTTGAAAGAATTCTTCTACAGTTGTCTTGGCCAATTGCACCAACTCTGCGGCTGATGGTGCATATTGCTCTGATTTGGACTTTGGATTCCATGTCTGCAGTGAAAGAGAAAGGAAATTAAAAACTCATACCCATTTTTATCAAAAGTTACAAATCAGTGCTGTAAACAAGTGTTCTTAATTGTGTCCTTCCTTTTAATCTTTGATGGAAAGAGGACAATTGAGCGGAGACTTACTTCAGTTTCCTTTGCTCTTTGCAAACACTCTTTTCCATTGCTCAATTCCTCATTTATCCATTTTCTCAAGAGATTCAATATGATTGAATCAACTTCATAAGGAACCATCTCTCTCATAACTTTTTTGGCATTATCCTCACCCTCACCACAGTCCTCCTCAACCACCATTTGGAGCAAAACCTTTTCTACCTTTTCAGCCCTTTGCAACACCTCAACTGTCTCATGAGTGAGCGAGGTCACGTCACCTAAATATTGCCTCAGCATATGCCCATAGTAGCAGTGCAACATCAATGCTGCAACTGCACCTGGAGCTGGATGCCATTTCTTTAGCATTGGAGTAAAATTCTCTCTTTCCTTCATTGCCAACTCTTCTGTCTCCTGAGCTAATTGAAGCAGAAATTCACTGAATTCCCCCTTTATTTCCAATTCACCAGCCTTGGCATTCGCTGCCTCAATTACCTGCATTCATGAAAAAGAAGGAAAAAAAACACATTATGACTAAATATATACACACTATAGTTTAACACATACTAAGGACTAAAGAGACGATTTAGGTTTAAAAACAAACCTTTTCAAATGCATTTTTTATGGTAGATCGAATATAATAGTCAATCCTATACCCAGATGAGTCCACTATAGTTATATCTCCCTTCTCTCTCCCTTCCCCACCATCAGATATTACGAGATCGTTACCTAGAATCATTGAGACAGACAACACCACAGGAAGAACATTTTCAATTTGGCCAGTATTCCCTCTCTGGAAATGCTCATGATAATCAATGAGTCTCTTCTCAGCCCAACCCTGAATTGAACTCAGCACTGATGTCAACAGCTTCACATAGAACGATTCCCTTTCCCACTTTGCATCAATAGCCACCTCACTCAACATGGCATGTGTGGCACATAGAAGATCAGGTTCTATCTGCCCAGTTGCCACATACTGTTGAAACAACACCCAAGTGAAGCACACATTGTGAATAGGCCTAGTGATCCCCAATATGGACCATGTCTTCTTCATCAGCTCAAGAAGCTCATCAACCTCATCAAGGACTAATGTGTCGTCCCTATTGTCGAAAATGGCTTGAAGAAGAGAAGAGTAGAGGTGAATGTTCAAAGGGAATCCATCAGCCCAGTGGCAAACATCGGTGGGGGTACTGTTGGAACTTCTCCATGCCAAGGAAACCACCGAGTTGGAAAGGGTTCTCAAGGTGTCGGAGTTTTTTCCGGTGTCTATAATCTTGGACTCGCCACTGCCTATGATGTCGCGAAGGCGCATGGCAAACGTGGTGGGTTTGTCTAGAGGGATTGAAGGGTGTGTGAGGAGCCCTACTTCAAGGACTCTGAGCTGCCTCTTTTGCCACATGTGGTACTCATTGGAATCGTTGAATTCTGAAGATTTTAGGTGCCTCAGAAGTTCTAAGGGGAGAATGATAGTTTCTGCTCTTCTTCCTGCCTGCAATGTTGCGTGCATTTTGAAATAGGTAAAGTTAGCAAACTCTATCCAACAAAAAGTTCAGATGGGTCAACAGTTTCATTGTTCCTTGAACCACAAGTAAATAATGTAGTGCAATCTTTTGTTGTAAAGTAAGCTTTTGAATGATGAATAAAGTTGCATGTTCTATTTATTATTACTATTAGCTTATGTATCCGTTTTGTTCCTTGAACCACAAGTAAATAATGTAGTGCAATCTTTTGTTGTAGAGTTTTGAATGATGAATATTTTCAAGCAGATCAACACTAGAGCAAGTTTCAAACTAGTACTATTTTTTAATTAATCCGTTTCGGTTTCAAATTATTAGTCGTTGTTATCAAGTGAATGGAATGAAAAGAATTGAATCCAACTTTTGCAGAAGGGAAGCAACAAAATCAATTGGACGTGCAATCTTCTTTTTTCCCATGCTAATGAAATGAAAAGAATTGAATCCAAAATGCGCAGAAGAAGAAAATAGACATAATCTTCCTTTCTTCCCTGCTTCGACGAAATCAAAATGAACTTGAAGTCATCCAAATATATAAAAACTCATGAATGTCACAATACATCGTACATATAGGAGTTAAACACCATTAGAAACGTGCATTAAGGTTTTAACATTAATATAGATTTATTTAAAAGTTAAATGATATATTTTTTTATATTGTTTTCAATATATTTAAAAAGTGTAATTCAGTTTTAGAAATCTAGTTATTTTTTTGATTTGAACTTCTGAGTAATAATTTGTTTAATTATCACACACATATTGATCAGTTATATATGCGTATATATTACATGTCAATGCCAATCATGAAACCGAAAATACAATAGCACACATCACAAAAATCATAATAATGAGGTTATTAAGAAAACTGATGATTTGAAGTTCTTGAAGATGTAAGTACCTTTTCGGGGAAAATAAAGAAATAGGAAAGAATGTGACAATGGTACGATGGAAATGAAAAAGAAAAACAGAAAGAGTGTAACGTGAGTAATGTAAAATATCAGGATTAGAAAAACAAATCAAACCATATAATTTACGGAATATTTGTGATGAAACTGAGTTACTAAAGGTTTTTTTTTAAAAAAAAAAAAAAACAAATAAACAAATACATACTTTTACGGATATCTTCACACATGCAAGTCAATCTATTCCTCATGAAACAACCAGATCTAAAAGGATTTTAGATCCCCAATTAATTGATATATCTCACCTTCTTCGATCTATATGTTTAACTTCCAAAGTCATCAATTAATTTTAACTAAAAATCTTAACCAAAACAGTTTAAGAACAAATAACTACTCAATTAACAACATATTATGTGTATGCCGTGTACATACTTGGCCAACGACGGTCCTCATGATGGTTTTCCTCAGAAGGTTATCGTTGTGCTCAGTCACTCTCATCTGCTGTCTCATGATCTCTGCAGAAGTCATTGGCCGTCGTGGCCTCAACGGTGGCCCGGTCTGATGAAAAGGACTACTTCCGCCGACCGGCGACGATGGCCCCGACACCATTCTCCTTGATGGTGACCTCTTCAACATCTTTAGCCCTAGAGCCCGCTTCACCTTACTTGTCGGCGACATCACCACATTGCTTGACTTCGTGTCGTTATTCCACGACGAGAACGAGTGCGCTTGTCGGCCCCCAAATCCCAGGGATGACCGGCAAGCGGTGAAAAAAATTTCATAAGCACATTCCCTAACATCATCCTGACTCAGCCTCTCGAGTTTGTCAAAAGGCAAGACTAGATCACTAGTCTCGTCCTTGTTAGCAAACTCGAAGAGACGCAGTTCAGGATGATAATGGTGACAACGGTGGTGGCAGTAGTTGTAATTGTAATCTTTCCGATGCGTGGAGGAAGGTAAGGGGCCGGAATATGATTCCCGGCGGGTTTGCTGACCCATATGGAGAAGATGTATGGTGGGTCAGAAACCAAAACGGTGAATGGTGGCTGCGACCAGTGCAATGACTATATATATATTTTGTTAAAAATGGGTGGGGATCGAAAGGGAGTGGTTATAAGGTTATGGTGTTCGTTTACGTTAAGTTAATGACAGCACTTTTCTGCATGTATGGTGTTCGTTTGCCCATGTTGTCATTAGCGAAGAATACGAGAAACAAACAAATGGTGGTCTACTTACCAAAATAGAAGACTCGTGATGCATTTGAATGCATTTTTCTCGGAAGCATTTTCTTTTTGTTCTTTTTTGTATTTTTTTGTTTTGTTTTACGATAAGCACAGTATTTGACCAAAATGGGTCATTTTTTGAAAAGTAAATACCAATTTGGATTGATCTCCAAAGTATTTATCTTGGTGATTCAAGTCAGTAGTATTTTGGTGAGACCAAGCAACCTCTTTTCACCTAAGTGACACCTCTTAGCATAGTATCACCAGTGATTTGGCAGGCTACCCCCTCAATGACTTCACCTAGTCAAATATTATGCTTCTAAAAGACAATAAAGTCTTCCACGTGTTGAGAATTGATTATTCTTAGAAAATTGCTTTATTTTTTATCTTATAAGTTCTGTTATATTTTATTTTGTTTATATATTTTTTAATGTTTCAGTTATTTATTTTTTTGTAGTTGTTTATAAAAAAAATCTGTGATGTTATTTTTTATTATTATTTGGTCATAAGTTATTATTTTTTTTCCCTAAGTTTAGTTAAAAAATTATAGGAAAAATGTGATTGCTATTTGTTATTTTGTAGGAATAAACTATAGTTTTAGAAATCAATTTATAGAAAAATTATAGTTGTTGAAAAAAATTAATAGAAAATTATTGTTGTTATTTTATGGATTTGAAGGAAAAAATATAGTTTTATTTAATAATTTAATATAAAATAGTATAGTTGAAGAAAAGTATGTAATAGAAATTTATTGTTATCATTTTTTAGATTTGTAGAAAAAATATTTTATTTAATAATAATAATTTAATAAAAAAATAGTATATATAGTTGAATAATAGTTTTCCTTATACTGTTATGTTTTTTCCTCCTTATACTAGTTCCCAAGAATCATCAATTTCCAACGTGGGAAAGAATGTATTATTTTAGAGGAACGTGTCTGACTATTTAAAGTCATTCACGATGGTGTCATTAAGTCACTTAATCACTTTAACTAATGAAACTCTGTAAAGTGGCACCACCCCGGTGAACAAGAATTGATTGATATAACCAAAATTTTATGTTACTTGAATTATTCATTTTGATAAATCCTTTAGAGACTAATCCAAAAGGGTATTTACTCTTAAAAAATAACTCATTTTAGTCAAATACCTGATAAGCAAGTAGTAGTAATTAGCTAGCATAATTAAATCAAACGATGAGTTTTTTTTTCACCTTGTTTCTGTTTTGTGTTTATTTGTATGTGCTGTAATTTCCTTCTGTTTTAGTTTTATAGAGAGGCGTTGTAATTAGTTTGATATAATAAGTGGCGGCACTATCCATTTTACTCATCAATCATTATTAGTTGTCATTGGTGGATGGAAAATGCAGTCTTTTTTTTTTTTTTCACGAGACGGTAGTCTTTCTTGAAATAAGATTATTTAAAAATATAATTAAAAGTGTATCCTTTACGTTAGGATTTTTTTATTCCTTGAAGAGAAGAGAAGATGATGGTCAGATCTAAGGTAAGAAATATTTATGGAATCAAAAAGTACTTGCAAATAATCTACATATATATATTCACTGCTCCAAGGAACATAGTTTACATCGACTTTACTACAAGAATTATAACAGTGAGATTATTACAACATCGGTTTTACTACAAGAATTATTACAGTGAGATTATTACAACATCGGTGGAACTTAAAATCAATGTTGAAAGTGCAACTATTAACCGATGTTTTAAGTATATTAGTTTAAACAAAAAAAAATGATCAGTGTTTTTATCCAGGATATAATTAAGTTTTTATGCCATTGAAGAACGTGATTAAACACGACTCTCTAATATAAAATAAAGAAAAATTGTTGTGAAGCATAAACCTATATATTCCATTGAAGGCGGTGAAACATGAGCATGAAATAATGCCACTTGAATTCCAATGTCACGCACAGACTTGTGTTAGAATTGTGCTGCCTCAATCTCACAACCTGCCAAATACAAATATGCTAATTGTGAGAAAAGCACCCATATCACAACATATGCATTGATACAAAGCTGCAACAAGCATATACAGAAAGCAACGTACCGTGAGCATTATCATTACTATATATATCCCTTAAACACAAAGCTCTTTAGCTCAGCATAATTATTTGACACCAGCAAATTAAAGCAGGCAGGGCATTGTAGTGAGAAACAATACAGGCTGATAAAGTGATTGCCTGAACTACTAAATGAACAAGTACATAATCAAGGAAAATATTAGCAATTCTTAATTAGAAATTAAGAGAAAGATTCATATTAAAAGGTCACAAATCGCATTCTTAAAAACTGAGTACTTAATATTTGAAATATACAGATAATTACACTCCACATATCATAGAATTACCTGTCTTTTTCTGTTTTATATTATACCTTCAGTGTGCACGTGAAAGTACAATGAAAGTCTGTTTTATATTATAGCTGTTAGTATATAGTGGGTTTTTGCTATTACATTGCGTAAAAGTTCTTGTAGATTTGGAAGGCGTATTAAATCTGTTTATTGCGATCATGCGATGTTTAATGTAGGACTACATCAGTTTCTCTGGAAACCCGATGCATAGAGTGACACATCTTACATGTGTTAAGCCACTTTCTACATCAGTTATTGGTAGAATGTAGGGTTTTTTAATTTAAAAATTATTTTGTGTTCATCGTTCCAACTTGTATATCTATAACTTCAATAAAATGTCATTTTATATACACCTCGTCCTACTTTTATATTCACCCAGTACCAAGTTTCACAGGTTTGATCTAATTTGAAGCCAATTTAATGGTGTCATGTGACTTGCATGTCCGATCCAAAATGTAGCTAGTCTCTCTCATTTGTCTGGTCCTGGTCCAAGCGGTACAAATGACTTGGCCGAGTCAAATTTTAAAACCAATTGTGAAACTAACCCATTTGGGACACTAAGTTAATGACTCAATGATTGAATCAAATAATTACTACTTGAACCAGTTAACCTTAATTCATACTCCAAATTTAAAATCATTGTCAAGATAAAATACCTAATATCCAAAATAACAAATAAAATTCATATCAACACAAGTTCATACAGCAAATTTAAAAACATTATCGTGATAAAGTACATAATATCCAAAATAACAATTAAACTATTAGATTTCATAGCAACACATACAGGGCCGGTTCTGGGCCCATTCACGATGTCCAACCGCACAGGGTCCCAAAAAATAAGGAGTCTCAAATATTAATTATTGTAACATATGTTCAATATTGAAAACTAGAGTAAATGGTAATACTTATTCTTAATAACCAAGGGGTCCAAGGTTCAATTCCCACCAACAATAATTTTTACTACTTTTACATTTCACTCAATGGGGAGCTATAAAAATAGTATTTGGTAATATTTATTGAGCAAAGTATTTTTCTTATTTAAATGAATCATTTATTTTTAAATTACCAATTAAGGGTCCCGTTTTCTAAAAAAAGGAAAATATTAAACAGGGCCCCAAGAACGTTTGTCCCGCCCCTGAACACATACAAAGTTTGTAAATAATAAGTAAGTCCATAAAAAAGTTTAAATAACAAAGCACAAATAACATCACCATCTAGATTTTATTTCCAAGGAGCCATTGTTGCATCTAAGTTAAGCTTCATCTTCATTAATGGGTACTTTATTAATTGTTTCTTTTTCATCAAAAAAATGAGACTCTTTAACAATATTGTTTTCATTTAGATTCACATTTTCCATGGTGTTATTTTGTGCATTTTCATCATCATCCTTAGTCTAGTTTAATTGATCTATGACAACAACAATATAGATAAAAAAAAATTAACAATTAACATAAGTGGTACCTAATGCTAACGTTATAAAGAAACATATATAGCAATACTTTCTAATGTTGATTGGATGGACATTTTTACAACATCATTACATAAAGTCTTCACCTCATCACTTGTTATATATGTTTCAGTTTTTAGTGCCTAAACAAAAATTTGAATTCATTATTTTTATTTATTTAATGACATTTCAAAGACTAAAAAGGTAATTTTACAAAAGTTTACGGACTAAAAACCTTAATGAAAAAAAGTTGAGGAACATTGATCAATCAAACAAAAGTTTAGAGACTAAAAACTTTAATGAAAAAAAGTTGAAAGACCTTAACTAGACAAACAAAAGTTTAAGGACTAAAAATCAAATTTCAAAAAAATTTAAAGACTACAAACTTAGTTAACAAAAACAAGTTATTACAAACTACCATGTTGATACTTATGAAGAAAAATAGAGAAAAGTGTTGTTATAATAGATAATATAATGTAATAGAAAGAATGAGATAAAGAAAAATATAAACATTAATGAAGTAATTTTTTAATGTTAAAGTGTGCAATATAATATTTCAAAATTATTTTATACATTTAATTTATCTTTTTTCTCTTATAATACCACTTTTTACTAATATATACAAGAAATAAATAACTAATTCATCAAAGACCAATAAAATAGTTAATTTAATTAATTCTAATTTAAATATTATTCTATAAATACCAATATAATTCAATAGTTTAAGTAAAAGTTATATTTAATAACATTGTTGAATATAAAAAAATTCACCTGTGAAATTGACTTAAATTATTAATAAATCAATGAATACATTTACTTGTATACCGAAATGATTGATTGTTTCATTAGTAAACTCCACAATAAATTAAGGGTATAAAAAAACATATCTATTTTTTTCTTATATAAATGTATATAATTAATATATTTAAAAATGAGTTTATGTTTTTTATAATTAGAAGAAAAAAATGAATTTACTTTTTTTTTATATTTATATAAATGATCAAATTAGGTAGATAGTAATATCTCTGAACGTGATATAGTTATATATTTTTTCTTTATGAAAAATTATATATATATATATATATGACTTATTTTTATATTTTTCATAATGTAAAAATTTTATAGAAAAAATCTTGGTCCCCCTCGAATCGAATTTCTGACTCCGCCCCTGCTCAGAAACTAATTTTGAAGTATTCTTGCAAATTTTGATAGTAATGGAGAATTTGTTTTGGGAATCAAATATTTTCTCAACCATAGATTGGCCTTTTCTCACTACAAAGGACAAGGAATCTTCACCCTCAATATCCTCGATTTGAATTTTCAGAATGTCGTGTTCTTTTTATCAGAATGTCGTTGTATATCCAAAATCTGCTACAAAATATAAATTGACTTATAGGTAGATTATCAAATCATCATGTGGAATGTTCACAGTTATTTCAAGTTGTAAAGAACTTCAACTTACTTCGATATGTCGATAATTAATTTATATGGTTTTCAACATTGTAATTAAAAATACAGTAAAAAAGTTTTAATCAATATTTTATTCCATATAAATATATTTTGTCTCAACAAATATTCAAAACAACAACGTTAACCCGTGCTTCCCACGGTAACCCTTAGATATCATTCAAGTGTCGTTGATTTTTTATTCAAAATTCATATTTAATTACGTTTTTCTGAATTCTGATATTTTTGTTTCCTTACTACCGCACGCCTCATTCTTTCTTTGGCTGCCTGGGACGTAGGTATAATATTATATAACCAACATTAAGATTTTCCATTACAAGCTAAGGTTAAGTTTTTTAGTCTAAAAAAAATTAGTCTTTGGTTAGGTATCAATGGATGAAGGAAAATAAACAAAGGGGACAAGTAATAAAAGAGACACAGAAGAGGAGAGGGACAGGTTAAGTTGCCTGTATATGTTCTGCTCCATATAATGAATTTTATGAAAACAAGACATGCGATTCAGACTTGTGTCTGGTCTAAACGATGGAATTTTATGGACAGGTTGAGTAAGCTGCCTGAACATCTTGGACACCATTCACCGAAAAATTGTGTTTTCTACTCCAAATCTTAGTTCTCTCACAATCACCAATTATTTAGGTTTCAGTCATCAACCACTCTCCTCCACATGCAATCTTTCGTGTCTTGAAGAAGGAACTATTCACACCACCATGGACGGATCTAGCTTATAAGTTGGGGACTTACTGTCCCCCCCCCCTCCCCCCCTCTCAAATTTTATCATTAAAATATTAATATATCCTTAACACTTATTTGTAGTGTTTGTTAATTATTTTCAGTACTTGTTATATAATTTGCAGTACTTGTTAATTATTTTCATTTGTAATTCATGCATTAACACTTGTTTATAAGGTGATTAAAGTCCTTGCTCTTCATTGAAATGAAAAGAACAGTATAACCATATGCATTTTGTAGAAATATTTTAGTCTATATTATAACAGCTCATATTTAAAGATCTCAAACTCAATACTTATATCTAAACTAACTCTCCTGTTATCATCATAGTCTTTTGAAATCTCATCGCAAGTTACAATAAGCTTCTTTCGTTATTCTATTCAATCCAGAATAGTAAATTGGTTTGACTATTTATTTGTTCATTTAGATTATGGTTTATAATTGTTTATTTCTTTAAATTTTCTTTTACAAAAAAAAAATCGGGAGCTGCCCCTGAACCCCCATCAATAAATGTGCAGTCATAAATAAATTTTTCTGGATCTGCTACTAGTACCCCTCTTGATTATTTTTCTGAATCCGTCACTGCACACCACTACTTATATATCTTACTCAGTCTTCATAGGCTAGCTGCAACTCTTCGCTAATGTAAAGAGTGAGGAATGTGTCTGAAACAAATATTTTTATTCTTTAGAGGTGGCTAGTAAATCCATGATTAAACAGGTGGAGATGTTTTACAAATTGTTTAGTCTCTACCTTCGTGCCTGACATTCTCTTAAAGATGTGGTATTTTATTTGTCTTTGACGCAAGAAAATTTTAAATTTAAGAAACCATCAATGTAGGAAACAGCGTGACAAAAATCTGGTATAAATATAAAGAAATACATTCTTGGATGATGCATAAACACAGTGACAGTTCATGGTTTAAAGAGCTTTATACTATTAGCAGAGAAAAATAGGATCAAATAATGACATGATCAAAAAAGGAAACAGCATGTGAAAAACAAGAGTTTTAATATGAACAGAAATAAATGATGATTGGTTGAGCATGGTAAGTAAAAAAACTAGAATAGGAAACAATGATACACAAAAATGGCAGAGAGCACATCACATAGCAAGTAGCAATTAACAAAGAAAATGAGACAGCCCGTGATGAACAGATTATAATATATAACATTGGAAGGGAGACTAGGTACTTGAACAAATCCAAATCAGAGATGTGATTCAACAATTTCAAAGGAAATAAAAAAAAAATCATCAAATGGCTAGCAGATAAAAAAATAGAATAGAGATAAGGACATGAATTTGGAATTTGAATTTGAGGAATAAGTCCAAAGATTAGAAATAAATTATTATTCAATTGACTAGTAATTATAATGTTTTTTATATACATTATGCATTTTTCATCTTTTCTCTCTCTCTCTTGTTTCATTCCAATTAATGACTTGCCTCTAGGCATGGCAGTAGGATTTGAACCCGTGGATACTCATCAGAATTCGCTCCGATCTTAACGGGGAAAAATCGAGTTTTTCATGTTCGGGTTCGGGTTTTTTCGGGTAGCCAAAAGCGGGGACGGGGGCGGGTATGAGATTACTAATACCTGCCCCACCTACGCCCCCGCCCCCGTCCCGTAATAAATAATATTAAAAAAATATTTTCTAATTTTTTTAATTGAATTGATTGATTTTGTTTTGTAATTTTTAAATTATGATCTCATATTTTAAATGTGGGTTTGTTATTATTATTTTTTTGTTACGTAATTAGATTTTTTGTCCGATTTTTCAATAAAAAAAAGTTATATTATTTTTTTATATTTTTTAAATTTTAATCAAATAGTGGGGGCGGGGTGGGGCGGAAAAAACCCGATCCCCAGCGGGGCGGGGATGGGTTTTAAAACCCGACGGGGATTCGGGGCGGGGGTGGGGACGGGGAATGTAATACCCGTCCCCGCCCTGCCCCGCCCCGCCCCGTTGTCATGCCTACTTGCCTCATTGTATGCATTTATAAGTAGTAAATTTATTATTTATGAAATATTTATGTAAATTTCATAGGTTAGGTGTGTTTGAAGGTAAAGGAACATTGGGGAAGTTGAATTTGAACTGAGGGCAAGGATAGGAACAGTGTGTTTTGATGCACATAATGAAATTATGTACACAACATGTTGTTCATACTTTTATGTCTTTTGTAATAGATGGAAGGATTTTGGAAAATATTTCATTAATCTCATACTTTGCATATATAAGGTTAAGATTGTGTACAATGTTTCTCTCCCGTACATTCGCATAATGAGGAGCCCCCAACCCATGGCACCAGGGTACGTTAGTTTTCTAATCTCAGAATTTTTTAGGCTTTATCAAACACACACATTTAAGCAAATTTGTATCTTTGCACCTATCTCATCGAGATGGATTCCTTTCCCTGCATAATCTTTTTTTTTTTTGGTATACAATGGCATGGCAACAATATAGATCAAACCTATGTCTTAATGCATAGGCCAACTCCCACCAGTAGGCCAACCCTAATGAGGTTTGCATAATATTGATTTGAGGCATAAAATTTGCATTGACTATGGACTCCCGTATTAGGTCATGAAATATGTTGTCACATAATGCCCTATAGTTGAAAATTTATGTTAATTTAAATTTTGTACAAGGTTTTAAGCTTTACCTTTTCATCTTTTTCTTTTCCTGGTAGACTATGACATTTGTTAAGTTTTCCATATGTCCCTTGTATAGGGATGACAAAACGAGCCCGATCAAGCAAGCTAGCATGCTAGAAATTTGGCGAGACGGGGTGGGATCTTGGCCTACCAGTTCATCGTGGCCCTTTTTGCCTAAGCCGTCAGCCTGTTGGGCCAAAGGCGAGGAAGGGCAGGTTGGCCACTAGTCCACAATATTAGTTATTTTTTATAAATAATAATTATATTAATATATGAGACTGCTAAAAAAATAAAAAATAAAAATGGTAGGAAGGGTCTTTAGTTTAGGCTTTCTTGATGGTAATTCATTTAATCTAACTGTAATTATTTTTTATACTTATACAACTTGATACATATTGGTATTCTTACTTTGAGTTGATTTTCATTGTTAATGTGATGTAGATGATGAGGGAGGTGACAAAGATGCAAAAATGGAGAGATATTCTTCCAATGCTACATCTAATGTTCTTGAAACATCATTTGATAATTAATTAATTGACTTTACTTTTACTATGACATTTTAGAATTTTAGTTTGGTTTATGTTTAAACCACACAAAATACAATATTAGTTATTTTTTATAAATAATAATTATATTAATATATGAGATTGCTAAAAAAATAAAAAATAAAAACGATAGGAAGGATCTTTAGTTTAGGCTTTCTTGATGGTAATTCATTTAATCTAATTGTAATTATTTTTTATATTTATACAACTTGATACATATTGGTATTCTTACTTTGAGTTGATTTTCATTGTTAATGTGATGTAGATGATGAGGAGGGAGGTAACAAAGATGCAAAAATGGAGAGATATTTTACCAAGGCGGCATCTAATATTCTTGAAACATCATTTGATAATTGATTAATTGACTTTAGTTTTACTATGACATTTTAGACTTTTAGTTTGGTTTATGTTTAATTACTTTAGTTTGTACATTTAGACTTTGTATTGTTTAAGATTTTAAGACTACTTTTAGAGTTTATGACTTTGTATTTTAATTAAGCTACTTGATAGATTTATTATTTATTATTATTGAAGATTATTAGTATTTTGTGTGATTTAAGATTTTAAGACTAGTTGACGCCGGTCAAAATATTCTCTCAATTGACGCCGATCGAAAAAAACCTAGCTGATGTAAACAAAAAATATCTTTAGCTAACGCCAGCCAAAAGAAATAGTCATGGTTAATGTTGGCCAACAAAAATATAGTTTCAACCAGCATCAACAAAAAAACCTAGCTAAGGTCAACAAAAAATAGTCCTGACGAATCTTGGCAAAAAAATATCAACAACCGACATCGGCAAAAAAACTTTATCGATGTTAGCCACAAAAGTCCTAACCAACGTCGACAAAAAATTAGTCATGATCGATGTTGATCGAAAAACTCTTAGTCAATGTTGGCCAAAAAATATCATTGACCAACATTGACTAAAAACCCTAGCTGACCTCAACCAAAAAGTAACCCTACCTAAGATCGACCAAAAATATCCTTGACTAATGTCGACCGAAAATGTATTTGGTGTCAGACAAAAAATAGTTCTAATTGATGTCGGTCTAAAAATGTCTGGACCAATATCTGTCGAAATTGTCTTAGTTGAGGTAGGTCAAAAATATACTAACCAAGATTAATAGAAAATAGTCTTGACCAAGGTCAGTTAAAAATAGCTCTTAAATGGACATGTAATAAGTTTTCACTTTTTAGCATTTAATGCCTAAAATTTGTAAAAAAAAAAAAATTCTTATAACATTTAAGTGAATATAAATTGGATATGACCAAATCCATATCCATTTAAATGGATTGGATCTTGAATCTAAATTGTTTTTTTAAAAAAAAATATGAATATAAATTTAAAATCAAATCTATTTAAATAGATATAAATTAGATTTTTAAAAATCCAATCCATGCTCACCCTACGTGCCAGCACATTTTTCCATCCCTACCACCTTGTAGGACAGAATTTCCAAATTTCTTGCAATTGCCAGCATTGAAAAGCTTGCATCTCTTGCATGTCACTTTTATTGAAACTGATAGTGCTGGACCCTTTTCAACATGTTACATACTAAATACTTTGGTTCTTGACAATTGCAATTTACATCACGATGCAAAATTCTTCTGCATAACTAATTCCAATATTTCCACTTTGACCACAGTGAGTACCATTCTAAGAAGCAACTACAAAATTGTACTTTCTACTTCAAATCTTATATCTCTTACTGTGATGGATGATCCTATTCACCAACACTTAGCATGCAATCTTTCTTTTCTAAACAAGTAAATATTGTCGTTGAAGCCAATTCGATTTAGGAGATGAAGATCCAGTTCAGAGGTTCGATCCAAGAAGATTTGATCCAGATCTAATTCTTGAAGGTATTCTCCAATGACGGACCACGGCAACGCCAACAAGCTCAACAATGGGGTTGTAGTACCTACAATTACTCTGACGCTCAACTTAGTGAGAGTCTTAAGTTGAGTGATGAAATGAGCTAGAGTTACTTACATACCAGAACTTCATGCTTTTATACTGATGAGAAGAGAAAAATAGCCTTAGTTAATTCTCTGACAGTGGTTGCTAAAGGCAATGATAGTAACTTTGAGTGCCCTTAAGATTCTAATAAATGAGAGTTGCTTTAGTTTGTTTTATCCTTTTTATTAGTTTTCTTATTGCTCACATGATCTCCCTTATGTCCTATACTTATTGCCAATACATAACCCTGCCTTTCAAATTATCCTTCTAAATGTGTCTCTAATTCTCTCTCTATGAGTATTTGTGAGTTCAGAAATGATAGATATTTCAAGGCATGCTCAAGAAATGTGTATTGGTATTCTTAGATGAAAATATTATAATCCCATATTCTATCTGCCAAATTATCAAAAATGCACTTTTAATTAACAAGAGGTGGTTTATAATGACCGTGTGAATGAAACATACATAACATTTCCATTTGATTTAATCATTCAATTGATACATGATGGAGTATGTCAGGTGTTATGGTTGTGTGCTTGCACGTGTTTCGATAATTCTTTCTGCACACACGTTTCTTGTCTTCTTATTTTTCTCATGCAATTTGATGTACTGAAATGGTTAATTTTTAGTCTTAAAATTTCATTTCCGAATAGAACAAGGGATTCTTTTCATTGTGGTTTGGTACAAGTCTTTTACTTTACTTTTCTTTTTCTCCCTTTAGAGTTGACGAATTCAAAATATATATATATATATCTATATATATATATATATATATGCAATTTAAAACAAAAACTAATTTTAGTAAATAAATATTCATTTATTAATTCACAATAACTATAAATAATAGAGTATAATGGTGATGCACTTTTATAGTTTTTTCTCTCTAAATAATATAATGAATCATTATATTCATTTAAGTTTATTTGCACATTTTATCACTGAGTTTTTATTATTTTGTGAATTTTATTATTCAAGTTTTATTTTTGTAAATTTTTTCATCATGTTTCTTTTTTAAATTTTTGTATATTTTACCATTATATTGATAATAAAAAAGACGTTGTTTCTCAAGAATTGATAACAAGGAGACATTATTTTATTTTTTTTAATAAACTTTTTTAGTGAGACGTTAACATTGGCAAAATGCAAATAAAAAAATGAAAACTTGAATCGTAAAAAGAAATTAAAAAATTGTGATAGTTGGATGGTAAAATCTAAAATATTAATAACAAAATTATTTAGTAATAGTTAGCAATATATATTCACGCGTCATGTCTTAAATAGTAAAATAGTAATGCTTTAGTAAATACAGAGGTGAGATCAAAATAGGAAAAAAAATTCAATATTCAAATAAGAAAGCCTTCCAAGGCACATATTTTTTTATGACTAATTAATTACTATAAAATTAATCTAACGAAGGAAATGTGTTAGGACATACATTTTGTAGTTTAGATCTCAGACACAGCACTTCTATGTGCTTGTCCCTATTCTTACATGATTAAGAAACTCATGCGCCCACAGCATCTTTCAGTCATCATTGCGTGCCTAACGTTATCATTTTCGAAACATAAATGGAGCCAAACGGCTTTTAAATTTGTCACAACCCATATCATATATCACACACTCTCTGTCACTGTCACTTTGTGGCAATGCTAGCAATTGACTTAGATTTTTCCTATTCCAAAGGGTAAATTGTATTATAAGTTTAGTTAAGTATATTTTAAAAACAATGATTTCGATCCTTGTATTTTTTATAATTTAAAATTTTTGTTCCTCTTTATGAAAATTTAGATAAATGAGAGACAAAATTTACCAATTATGGAATATACGTGGACTAAAATTATCATTTTTGAAGCATATAGACAAAGACCAATTTTAACCAAACATTGAGAAACCTATACTAAAACGCATGTTATCCTGTTAAAAATCATGGCATGTTAGTAACACTTTAAAAAAAAGAAAAATCACTTTTAAATCCTTAACCAATATCTAATGCATTGGTTATGTTTTTCTATATAATAGAATCAACATTCCTCAGCTTCCTTCATTCTCTTTCATTAGGGTGCTCTAGAATGGGATGTTTTCTGGCTTGTTTTGGTTTATCCAAGAAAAGAAAGCGTCCAAAGAGACTCTACAGAGTTATAGCTGAAGACCAAGTAAACCTGAAACCCTATCTTCAAGCATTTCATTCTATCATCATGGGTTTTCCATGCTTTTGTAGTTTTGTTCACATTCCAGTTTGTATGTCAGTTTAATGAATAGGGATTCTCTTCCATCTTGCAGAAATATGGAAACTATGAACCTCTAGAATCCTCTCTCACTGTGAATCATGCCATCACAGAGAGCCTCATTGTCCCATTTTCTGAGTTCAGGTTAGTTAGCTCTTATCTTTCTCTTCCTCTTAATATTTGTGTATGCTAGATATACTAATTGTTTTTGAGATTGACAGAGGTAGAGAAAAATGTAAGGAGCAGACTAGTGGCAAAACCAGGAAGAAAGTAAGGTTTAATTTGAATGTACAGATATATGAGCCAAACCTCAATGCTTATCAGATTTTAGATAATGAGGAAGAAGAAAGTGACAACACCAATGGAGAAAAAGAAGGATCTGCAGCTTTGACAATGACATATCCTTCTAATTACAGATATTACAGCTACAGAGAAGGCTATGATGAGGAGGATGAAATAGCATATGAGGAATCTGATATTGAAGCATATGATGATGATGACGACGATGATGACAGTGATGGTAGTGAAAAAGACAACAACGAGTTTGAAGCATGTAATCAAAACACAAGACAGAAAGAGTTGTTTGAGCTGTATTCCTTGGTGGCAGAAGAAAGAATAAAGAATCAATCGCCACTTGATCCCAATGATGCTGTGATGAAATCAAATGTAAGTGGACAAAACAGAAGCATGTGCATGCATTCTGTAACGAGCCCTGTAGAGAGCCTGACTCAGTGGAAAGCAATCAAAGCAAAGGTTACATCAAGTAAAAAGCACAGGAGAAAGGAGAATGTTCAGCCAGAGCAAAAGAAAAGTAAGCCTTTGGTCTCAGAAACAAGCTTAAATTTCTCACCTTTCACTTTCAGGTCAGAATCAAATGGACATCATTCCAAGCCTCTATTGCCAGAAATTGCAGTTGATGCTAGTCTTTCAAACTGGCTGGTTTCTCCAAATCCAAATGCTCTATGACTACAGTTCATTGCCAATGATGCAGGCATGACAGAGAATAAAAGATCTGGAAAATATTAATTCCATTGACTTGATATTGACTTGATAGGTAAATTTTAGTTGGTGGGGAATCACACAGTTGAGTGCTGTATAATATTAACACCCTATGACCTATCTGTGGACATCAATTATAGAAGATGCATCAAATTTGATTCTTCTGTCGTTAATTCCTTTAGCAAGTTGATATGAGCCAGTAGGGATGAGTGAATTGTAGTTGTGTAATTCGTGTCCTGTGTTTTGCTGTCAATAGTTATGCTGTAATGAAATGGAGTGAGGTTCTGTCTTTGTTTATGCATTCATATTTCATGGTGCACCTAATATATCCAACATCAGTATCTACTCTAAAATTTGAAATTTACTTACAATCTGGAAGTATGTTAAAAGTGGAAATAAATCAGTCTAAAAAATAATAATTTTTAAAGACTTGATCTATCTCAAGAGAACTTCTCATCTAATACTTGAATTGATAAAATTCAACTTCTATAATAGGTTATTGTCAAGCCAAGCACATGGTGGAGTAAATAGATTCCAAATAGGATAGACTCTTGTTTAGACAGTCTGTACAACATAAGTTGATATGAAGAGTAGATTCACATAAAAAGTATGACTGAATATAAACGTTTATTCAACAGCAAATATGCAAGCAGTACACAAGGACTGTTTCAGCATAATTATTTGAGAATGAATACCCAAATCATGAAAACTTGTTCCATATATTGAGGAACCAAAAAAACAAAAGGAAATATTTAATAGTTGTGTCTCCTCTTTAATTTAGAAAGATTATGATCAAAGCAATTGAGAGCACAGCTTTTACAGTATCAGTAGATGTGGCTAAGCATGAAAGCCATCTCCACTGTCCAAATCATATTTCTATCATGTGTATTTTGATCTACATCCAAGAACTCACCCCAAAGTCCATCTATGAAATCATCTCAAAACCCAGTATGATGAACTGGATCCATGGCTTGGTAGACATGAGAAGCCGCTTGTCTTGGTTTATTGGACTGTTGGTCCCACCTCAAAAAACACAGATCAAACCTGTCAAGTTGTCATGCTTTGGTCATAATCAGGGTTGGCAAGCCACAATAATGCCCCCTGATCCAGCAGAGCTTGAGACAATTATCAAGATGGTTTCTACATTATTGTACAGATGCAAGAATCTGAATCCTCATCTTCTGAATCACTGACATCACTGCAGACACAATGGGAGACCAAATGAGAAATAATTCTTGTATATCTCAATAAATAACACACATAAAACTGATTGACATACTCAATTACATTTTGTTACATTGAAGTTGTATAGCAAATGCATTAAAAAAAAAAAAAAAAATCTTTCCTACTGTTTTTTCCCTTCCCTTTTCTTTAGGCAAAATTAAATTAAGGAGCTGACAGAATTTTTAAGTAGATTTCAACACATCCTTAACTCCACCATCATAGGAGCAGCTCCTATATTTTTCATACATTGTATGAACTACAGATCTAATTACGCGAGTTCAGTAGATCAAGAAAAAGATAAGACGAAACGAGTCTATTTTTTCTCAAAATGATTATAGTTGGTCACCTCAAGCCATATATATGGCTTCAATGTTTTTTTTCCCATCACATGAAACAATAACAATCCTCGAAATTTACTATTTCCCATATCAATTTTTCCTCTTTCACTTTCTCCCAGAGTTTCTTAATGTCATAAGTTTTATCCCCGTAGTTTCTATAAGTGTCGCCATAAGTTCAACCATGTTAATAGATGCAGCCTTGCTTGTTAGCTTTTCCATATAAATAGGAACTTAAGTGCTTCCCACATAATATTGTCTCCTGAGTCTCACTAATAAGTAACAGTGACCAATAAATCCTCCCTCATACAGAGCAGGTTATTCTTAAGAATCCAGCCAGGGATTTACGGCATTTTCAACTTCTTCATGACATGAGCAAGCATAATGAAATTCCACCTTGGAACTCACTATCATAAGTGGCAAACATGTTTTAAATACTCTCCTCACTAAAACCAACTTAACTAGCTTGCATGTTTGCCACTTATTCTCCTAATTATCCCATCATTCTTATTCATAACTTGAACAAAATGCAATAGATCTTAAATATAGTATTTCACTGCATTCTACCTTTTACATTCAATAACCACAAAGATAATAAAAATGAAACAGAAAGGAAAGCACGGAAAATGATTGAACAGGGATAAGACAAGCCTTATTCCTGCGATTTCAGTAACACCCCTTTTATTCTAAATTGATGAAATTCATAGTAATTAACTATAAAAAAAGATAATGGGTTTCATATTTTTCAAAATGTGTCATTAGTGCAAATGCGTTATGCTCAAGACTCAAGAGTCAAAAACATAATAAATGACTTTTAGATAGTCAAAAACTCTTCTGCTAAAGAAATTGCATAGTAAGGAATCAGATAATTCTAATATATTGTTCCATGGCCCTGGAAAAATTTTACCCGTTCATACTTGTCCATCAAACAAACATCCAATATTTAAGAAGACACACTGATAGCAGGAACACTCAGCATTGGTATTCCTGCAATATTTCTCAAATTAAACTAAACGTTGCCAGCAACTTACATTGACATTTTCTAATTTAATTGTAGTACAATAAAAAATAAAAAAAATCTTACTAAAATAAAAGTTTAGCAAACTGGAGTTTTGGTCATTGAAAGATTGTTTGCACATTGATTTATCCTTCCAAAGATCATCTCTATGTATCAGTTAACAACAATGGCTTTGCAAGTGCTAACGCTCAGGTGATCAGAAGATTTAAAGGTCTTCATATGTTTTTTTGGTTAAGATCAAACACATGGAGAGATCAGAATTATGATTTGGAAAGAAAAGATGGTCTATGGCATATAAAATTCTGTGCAAATCCTAAAAGCGATTGGTTTATAATTCAAAAAGCACATAGCTAGTAATTTACAAGTCTGCACAATGTTAAATCTATAAAAATGAATATTTTCTAATTTAAACTCTAATTTAATGTTCTTTAATCTTTTTCACTTTGCCATAAATGCTAAGAAGCAGAAGACAAGTGTTCACAGTTTTAAAATACTGCATGACATAAGAAACTTGTTAGTCAACAGGAGAGGGTTGCCCTTAGCGGAGGACAAAATATACTGCACTTAAATGAGGGTTAGTTAGTATATGAGGGTGACATAAAATGAATCACCTGAAGTGCCCTCCAAATTCCAACCCAATTGGGTATCTGTCAAAGAAAAAACCATCCAAAAGTACCATCTACAGATCATCACAATGAGAATCATAAAATAGACGACCCTGCAGTAAGGTCTAAGTGAACTAAGCCGTACAAAGTAGTTGGATTTCAAACATATTAGGTCAAATCAAACTAAGATCTGATAAAAATCTAAGCCATGACATGGTACCCAGGCCAACCTGTAAGAGCGTAGTAATTCTAAAGACCCAAACACAACCTAAACCCATGAATTATTTTTCTTTTTTATAAAAAAATGCAGTAAAAATCAAGTTAAAACTATAATTTTTTAGTTTTTGGAATAAAAAAAAGTTAATTAAAACAATATAAAAGAAGAAGAGAATAAAACAAAAAGGTCACAAGTTCCAATTCATGTGTTGGAATCTTTCAGCATTGGGAGAAGGTCCAAAAGTCAAACAACAAAACAGTGAAAGGAGAAGGAAGGGAAAAAAGGACCAAAAATGTCTAAATTAAGAGGAATGTACTGGTTCAAAGAACCTCTAAAGAAACAACAAAACTAAACATCCACTAATTATCAACGCACAAATATTATGTGAGTATTATAAACATTAAACATAATCAGCTTCTCATTTCTACTCCAACTTGAAGTTCTGACAGAGACTACAAAAGCTTAATTACCTTAAGTTGATCCAAATACTCCTAAAATAAAATATAGGTAATTTCAAACAAATGAATGGAATGATGATCATCATAAACACATCCGTATGATGGCATCAAGGGTAATGAACAAGAAGATGACAGACACCAAAGTTTCAACAAACTTCATTAACTCATTCCAGAAGAGACTTTGCTTATTTTGTGCAAAAGATATCACCTTTACCATCACAAACCACTACATGGATTTACAGACATGTCATCACTACCCTACACAACATAAATTTAGCAAAAATTCACGACATTACCCAAATTAGGAAAAACAAAAACATGTCAACCTCTTCTTTCCTCTTCCTACTGCAACACAAAACTGAACTAGCCAACTAGTGCATAACAAGTGTTCCAGTTACAATAACCAAGAGAACATTCAAATCATAAAATTGCAAACAAGTTACCATAAAATGAAAACAAATCAAGACAAAAACAGAACAATTCAAATAGACAACCCAAATTCACCAAGATTTACCAAATTGAAAAAACAAAAAAAGGGGTACCTTGGCTCATATTCCAACACCTCAGCAAGCTTGTTTCCATTCCTATCATTCCACTGCACTTTCCGGCGAGTCTTTTCACAGTCTCTGGACATGCCACCTCTCCGAGGAGGCAACAAAGAATTGGAATCACTGTCATCTTCTCCGTTGACATGATCTTCAACCTTTTCACAAACCAAAGAAGAAGCCACCAAAGGTTTATGTTTATCCATGAGGCAACCATTAACATCCTTGGAATCCATATCCACCAACAACCACACACAAACACAAAAACACAGACACAGACACAAAGAAGCAAAATTTTCAACCCATAAAAGATTTAGAACAATTTAAAGATTTGGAAGAGACCCAGTTGACTAAAAAACATGCTCCAACTTCAAAATCTGAAAAAAGATCAAAACTTTGGATTGGAAGAACAGGTCTAAGAAAGGTCAACACGTTCTCCACGACGGGGATATGGAGAGATCAGTGGAAACAAACAATGAAAAGGGGAAAAATTAAAGTGGGAAGAAATTGTGAGAAGAGAATCTCAGTGTAAAGAACGGAAATTTATTTTCTAGAGAAAATGAGGGGAAAACGTTTCTCGTTACGAAGTGACAACCCATCGTCGGATTTTCTTTATTTATTAGTAAAATGGGAAGAAAAATCCCAACACGTAAGAGCTTGAGAAAATAAACAAGTTGCAAACAGCTTGTACTTTTCTCTTAACTGCTTTTGCATAATATTTATGTAACTGTAACAGTAACATTCTCCGTTAACAAACCAGAGCTGAAACGTTAAATGGTAAGATTGAAAACCCAATATCAGCTGCTAAATACCAAAATAAAAGTATATAAATATCTTTTTATAATAATTATCATAAAAAATAATAAATTTATTATATATAATAAGATTGTGATTGGATGACAGTGTAAAAAAATTTAATATATAATTTTTTTTCTCTTTTATAAAACTAATTAAAAAATACCTAGATTATGAAAAATTAACTTGAAAGTTGAAACTGAAAAGCCAGTTAAAATTTAATGGTAAAATAGATTAGGTTAAATATATTGTTTTTAAAATTAAAATTGAAAATCCAATATCAGAGTTGAAACGTTAAATGGTAAAATACATTAGATTTTTGGTCAAGACCACAGCCAATCAAAATCAAGTTTAAAAAACACAATGTTAATTTATCTAAGTGTTTGCTGATAAAATATATTAGATTAAATTATATTTTTTTAATTAAAATTGGAAACCCAATATTCATTGTAAATAGAAAAATAAAAAGTATTATAATTTTTTTATATTTGATAAAATTAATTGAAAAGTTAACTAAAAATTAAAAATTGAAAAATTAGTTAGTAATTGAAAATTAAAAGCTAATAGTTGTTAAATTAATTTATTAAATTATAAGTGTTTAATAAAATTATTTGTTAAAATAATTGATAAGTGTAAAATTACATAAATAGACATATTTATATGGAATTTTTATTTTAATGTTATTTTATTGATAAAAATATATTTTGTGTATTTATAATTTTAGTTGTTAATTAATTTTAAACTTTGTATTTTTTATTTATAAATCAGTTATTTTAATTTTAATTACATTTTTTACTTTCAATTATCTTAATGTTTTCATGTTATTCAATTTATACTATTTTTTAAAATATTTTCAATTAATTATGCTAAAGGTAAGATTTTCTTTTAAAGCCGCTCAAACAATTTCTTTAAAAAAAGAAGAGCAAGCAAGACAAGAAAGATAAGACTCAAAAGCAGAGAAGAAAGAAAGTCGAGCTGCTCTAATCGAGTTGTGAAATCAGTGTGGTGAAAAGTCGAGCTGCTCTAATCGAGCTATGAAATCAGTGTGGTGAGGTATTGGAAGTGTTCAGCAATTTAAAGACACTAAAAAAGAGCACAGTGCTATACTGGTAGAGGTGGAAATCATAAAAAGAGACATCTTTCTCTTCGCACCTATGATCAAGAGGACTGATATCCAAAGATTCCAAAGATTCCATGTAACAGGATGGTTTGATATAATGGTTTATTACAGGTTTTGGTGACATGAATAGCGACCCTTTCGTGACAAAATAAAATAAACATACTTTTAGACACCTTACTTTCAATTAATAGTGTAATGATTAAAATAAATAATATAATATAAAATTATTCAAACAATTAAAAAGAACAAAAGTAAATTGTCATCTATCAATATCAAATCGTATAACCCCATAATAATAAAATAAATATTGTAAATAATAGTATGATGGTTTAAATAAATTATGTAATTTAAAAATATCTAAAATAATAAAAAATAATTATCTTAGTATCTTTACTCTGTATCATATTTTTATACTATGTAAAAATATCTTTATCAATCATTTAACTCATTTTTATACAGTGTAAATATCTTTACATTGTATTTAGATAAATGATTGAAATTACATTATCATTCATTTTAAAATAATTTAAATTTGATGACTTTTAAGAAAATCAATCATTTTTAGTTATACAATAATCTATAATTAGATGAGATTATAACTTATATATTTAGAAATACTTATTTAGTATAATTTTAGTTATATAAAAAGATATTTTTCTGTATAATGCACATGTTAAAACACTAGTTTAAAATATATAAAAAAATACAAACTGAAAAGTGTTTTTGAGGATAAATTGAGAAGTGTTGGAACATATAAAAATTTAGAAGAAAAAAATCAATTTTGAAATAAAATGTGGAACAAGATAATAATATTTACTCAGTAATCAATACTCTTAGAAGGGTTTATTTTTTCAGTTTCTCAAATAATTTTTTTTAGTTTCTTATAGTAAAAGTAAATAAATACTTTTTTAGTTCTTCTTCTTGAATAAAAATTTGTATGTGTTTAAAATTTGAGAGAGTAAAACATACAATTTTTTATTTGAGGGACTAAAAAAAAATAGACTCCTAATTTTGAGAGACTAAAAGTATAATCAAACTTAAATTTAATTTAGAGATTTATGTGATTAGGTCACAAGTTTGTCCTTGTAAAAAAGAGCATTTGATAATGAATTTAGGAAGGTTTCAACTCTTAAATGATGCTAAATTTTGTAATTATCGAAATAAACCTACACTTGAGATTAAGAAGCAAAAGTAGTCTAAATCCTCCTTCTAGGGTCTGCATGCATCGTTAGGGTCATCATCCGGTAAATTATTTGCTTAAATGTTTGATGGACTATTATAATTTTATTCTTGTAAAAGTATCTTGCATAAATTTAGAAAAGAAAATATGTCTGAATGACTTTTAATTTAAACTTGATATGAGAATTCACTATTATTGAAACATGTATAAAAAAGATATTATTAAAAGAGATTTAATTTGATACTTACAGTTACAGGTACAATTAAGAGGATCGTACTTGATAGATTAATTAGTATCATAGTCCCCAAAAAAAGAAAGAAAAAAAAAATATATTCCATGTCCATGTGACATGAGCAAGAAGTGTGGTGCGCTGGAATGGCTAAGCGTAAGCGTCTAACCCCAAAAGTAAGTGGTGCGGTGTTGCTGTCGCTCTCACACCAATAGGAGTGGCGTTTATTTTCAATGTTGACCAATCAGAGAAACCCTTCTGGATTCTTTTGCACACCCCAAAAAAGCAATCCACTGAACATGGACGCGAAGATCCTGATTGCATTAAAACCGTAATTTTTACCAATATTTGTCATATATATTTTACTTCTGGATTACAATATTCTTTTTGTTGAAATTATTTTCGAAAACATAATCATATTTTTATAAAATACTTCTTTTATTGTTTTAAAATATTTAATTTTCTCAATAATTCATTTCCATCAATAAATTTAACCGAATATTTTTATTAAAATTTCTCTTTTTAATCATTTGTTTTTTTATCAATAAAACTCAAATTCAAATTTTTGTCTATAACGAATTTGAATTCAATTTTACATAGAATAATGACATATTAATTAAAAGAATACTTCTCTAAAAGTTAGGAAAAAAAAACATTTCTCTAAAATTTCTCCACCAACTCATAATGTTAGAATAATTCTCTAAATTAAAAATATTAAAAGTAGAACATTTTATATATCCAAGACTCTGATATCAATATTATGTTGTTAATTAATTAATTTTTTCATCATGAATGATAAAAGATGAACATTTCAATGTGTAGGAAGGAGTCAATCAGAAGGGAAAGTGACACAAAGAAAGGATCATGAAAAGGAACTAATGTTGAGTGGAAGAGAGTGGCTACCGGAATTTGCTTCAAAGGTTACCAAACATGATTGCAACACTGAACTTACATTTTACTCAAAGCTCATACAACCAAAAACGGTTGAGAGGGTCTCAAATTAAATTGTATGTTCACTTTAACACAATAAAAATTCACACAATCTCAGAAGAGGAAGAGAGTTATATGAGAATGGCATGCATAGAGAGAGCATCTCCAGCACTGAAGCAAATACTGCTCAAACTTTACTGGTAAGAAGAGGGTATATATGAAAATTAACTTTTAGGAAAACTGCCATGTTTGCTATGTCTTGTCTTTTTATTATATATGTTGGTTAAAGGTTTTTTTTTTTTTTTTTAATATGCAGCACATGGTTTTGTTGTTTTTGTATGTGTCTGTTTTTGTTCTTTTCTTTGGTTAGTTTTTGTTGAAGGGAAAGTGGCAAAAGATGAAAGTATGAAGTAATTTCATTATTGAAAATAGTTTTAGTAAAGGAATTATATAATATACTAATGTTTGTTTGTATTTGGAAAAATATGCATTTAAACAAAAATTTGTTCAGCATGTGACACGAAAGATTGATATATTACTAATATAAGTTGAGCTTCAATATTTTTCCATATTTGATTAAATTTTCTATATATTAATACAGTCTTAGTTCTTTTTGTACTTGGTTAAGTTTCTTTAGTATCCTTGTTGTTGTTGAACTTCTTTAATATCTCTATAGCTAATAAAGAAAACTCTTGACTTATTTCTCTACATCACATTTTGAAGCATTTTTTTTTCTTCTAAAAAGTTATCTTTTTCCTTATTTAATAATACAGTTAAACATGTATGTTGGTATAATAAGTACATAGGTATATTTAAAAAATGAAAATGTAATGTGTTTTATCGTTCTTACTTTTTTTAAATTATATATATATATATATATATATATATATACACACCGAAATGAACTAAACGTGTTTGAAGATACTATACTGAATTGTATTAGAAAATTTTGGTGTCTTTTTTGTTTCGACTTTGTTAAAAATAATAAATTT
>PYAF01003240.1:233192-249868 GCA_007407185.1 Glycine tomentella
CAATTTTGTTAAAAATAATAAACTTACTTCTAGAAAAAATTATTAAATTGAAATACATTTCCTTTTTTAAAAGGAAAAGTAGATGTTAATACATATTTATTGTTTGGTCTCCTCTTTTAAAACTGTACCCAATAATTATCTAATATATAATATTATCTCTTAAATATGTAGTTAAAGATTTGATTCTTGATTTGTGCATATGAAAAAAATCTGTTAAGAGAAATCAATTCCTTAAAAGAATATCAGAATATTTTGAATGACTAGTTCTTGACTCCCAACCAAGGGATGTTCCAGATTCATCCCAAAAAAAATGTATATACAATTTAAATAGTTTTATTTTTTCTACATTTTGTTAAACATGTAAAATATTTTTCGTGATGATATCCTTATAAACTTTTTTTTTTTAATAATTTTCTACAAACTTTCTTAGCTTGGTTTTATTGTGAGCTATTAAAAAAAGAAAACAAAAATTATATTATGCAGGATAAGATAGCTCAGAATAATTAAGTTATTCTTGTAGAAGTATCTGGAAAGAGAATGAAAAACAAGTTCCATCATATTCTACAGAAAAGAAAAAAAAAAATAGTTTAAACATCACGTGTTACCAAAAACTTGAAAGCTGCAGAATATCTCCCTTCTGAAAGCACTAGTGTAGCGTTTGATATGATTTTGGCAGACATAAGATGCATTTTCCAGGTAAGAAAAGCATGGTTGTGTCTCTGAAAATCTCACTGATTGGAAGAAGTTGAAATATCATCACCTGATTTGGTTTGTCGTTGCTTTTGAAGTTTGTATACATTTGGTTGGGAAATAATCATTTTTTTAAATTGGCAAAGAAAAAGTTATACCAAATTGATCACATAATCTATCACAGTATAATTACCCCGCCCCCACCCCCACCCCACCAAATCAATGATATCGTTAGCATTTGATGTTGACAAGATAAATATTAAATGGAACCACTTATTTAGCATTTTATATAACAATTTTGCAACATCAGCAAACGTGTACAAATCACGATAAGATAGTTGCTTATGTGGTAACCATCATTAAGAAAATAGTATTAACTATTAAATGCTTGTCCATGTCATGACAGTGCTGAGAAGCCCCTGGAGATTGATCATCACTTATATGAATTTGGGTCAGTGGATTACCATATTCAGGTAAAACTCTTAACTTGCTCAAAGCTTGCACAATGTGACCACTCACTTTTTGTAACATATTTATGCCGAAGCCATAGCCTAGTTCCTTAAGCAGAATCTATATATATATATAATATATATATATATATATAGCTATTTTCTTTCATTTCAAACAAAATATTTCAAGTCAATCAGTATTGTAGACAACTACCTATTGTCTCTTGACATAAAAAATGTGAAAAATAAATCAGTACATGACAAAAAATTTACATGAAAAGAGAGAATGTACACAGTTGGATGTGCTTCTCAATGTATTATTTTGGTTGTGTGCAAATCTTTAGATTTGTTAAGGATTTCAAATTGAAGTTTTAACAAACATTCTCGGTAAGATTTGACTATTTGTGCTATGTTTACAGTCTCAAGCCTCTAATCCACAAGTAGCCTACTTGTCAATATCAATGCCACCTCTTTGCCATGGAGTCCTACAAAATGAACTTTCTTCTTACACCATTGAAATGGTAAAGGGTCTTTGTCCTAATGTTGTGGGGATTGCAGAGCCAGCCAAAGAAGGATATCAGCTTACTCTGAAGCTTAACCTTAATCAGATTCCACAAAACAAAGGTTTGTTTCCCTTAACTATCAACTTGCAGTATGGTTGCCACCCTTCCACTCAACTCAACAATAACATTGGTGATTACAAACATTTTATTCATACAATCAGTGTAAGAGCAATAGCAATGACGGTATTGCATTGTAAAAATGTAGATGCAATAATGTTTGGCTATCTAGTTTTCCTTCTATTTAAGAATTAACTAGTGAATTCAAAGTTAATGTTCCTCATACAATTTTTCATGAACTGGGCATAACTGTTGATATTGATACATGTTACATTTGGATTCAAGCCATATACTTCCTTTATAGTTAAACATATATCCAACATGGAAAGCATAATTTGAATAACTATTCAGAAAGGAAACTCCAGAATATCAGCATATGCTATACAAACTAAATACACAGCTTGTGACATTCTAAATACTCAAGTATGACATATATTATCAAGCTGGAAAGAAGAATTATAATAGTCCAAGGAAATTTAAATGATGAAAAAAATCTAAAGATGTTATCAATATTCAGACAGTCCAGAAAAACAAATAAAGTCTAGAACTTGGTGTGTAATCTGAGTAAAAGAAACAGAAATGGACACTGTATGCAGCTTATCAGTAAATGGCTCACAGTCTCACATAATCTAACTTGAAATTTCGAACTGTCTGATGATGCCAAATTCTTGTTCCAGACTATGATATGGTCATTAGGGAGATTTCAACAGTACATTCAGTAATTCTGAGTTCACAGCTGAAAGAAATATTGTGGAACGTGAATTCTGATGATGCACTTCAGGGGATGTACAAGCCCATCAAACTAGTCTACCATCCAAAAGACCCTTTCTTTCTCATCAGGCAGGTAATTCCTAGGTAATCTAATCTTTTAACCTGTCAAGTCAAATGACATAGAAGAAAAACAAGAAAACAAAGTATAACAAGACCTTTCGAACAAGATTACTGTAATATATGGAATGACATCCTATAAACAATGTAAGGTATATGTATTTCAACTTTCAAGTAACACCGCATGTACTTGAGAAATTCAGAACCTGAATCAAATTATAGTGAGAACCACGATCACTATAAATTTGTGATGTATGCAAACAAGTCAAGAAGAAATCTGACATATTATCTTCAACTAATTATTTCAATTTAGAACAACTTGTTGATTCTCACAAAATCGCAGTTCAAATGGTCAACAATAACCACTCATGAAACATCCATTCCTTCTGTATTTTGTTTGCTTATAACAAATCCTTCTAAATTTAGTTATATTTCACAAAAAGAAGAAAAATTCAACAACCTAATAATCAAAGGCAACTCATTACCAACTTTCTGGACTGTAAAAGTTATTCAAATTTTAATCCTTTTCCATATTGATCAAATAATACATGATGTATGCAGCCACAAAGAATCATAGCAGTATTCCCAATTCGTTTCAGAGAAAAGTCAGATGTGATCATTGCAACAGCTTTCTTTCAGGTTGGTAGTTAAGAACACAGCCAAGTAATTTATTTTCCATTCAATATACTCTCAACTCATTTATTTACTATCAATGACAGGAGCTTGTGGACGTGGGAAGTTCAGATAAATGGGCCAAGGTACCACCTTGCAACTGGTCAGCCATTCCTCCACCAGAGTTAAGAGGAGAAGCTTTTGAGGATTTGAGTACCAATGGAGGGTTTTTCACTTTCGGTATACTATTGTCCTACAGCGATTATCCCATGAAACTACTTTCTTACAAGCCATAAACTAATGACACAGACACAGTTTTGAACTCAATTCTTGCAAAAAAAATCCCACAAAAGAATTGTTGAGTAAGATGGATCCCAGGCATGTGAGACTGACAACTCTTTTATGTTTAACAGATATCTCTTCTCGCCATGTTGAAGGCAATAGGCTAGACAAAACTGTCTGGAATCTATTAAATTTTAATGCCTATGTTAGATACCATGTAAAGGTAACATCAATATTATTATTGCTTCCTAAGGTCTACTTTGTAAATCACTTGATTTCTGATGTTTTTGATTGACTTATGTACTACAGAGCACCAAAGGTTTTATTCAAAGAAGGATGAGGAAGCGTTTGGAAAGTTTAGTTGAGGTACAGAAGCACCTAAATTGCAACATTAGGTTCATTGTCAGAACAAGGACATTCATATTGGCAGCATTAATACTTGAGACATATAGTGAGACCTAAATGGGACCCATTGTATGCTTCAAGTGACTACCAAAGGCATTTCCTATGCCAGACACTATACTGTTTGCATAACAGACAGACACATCCAGCATAAATAGCTAAATCATCTTAGAAAAATGTTTATCCTTTTGTCTTACTTGCAGGTCCTGCACCAAACAAACTCAGAAGAAAATGAACAAACCAAACAACATCAAGGTTTGCGTTCTGCTAATACATTTCAATACTGACAATACAATTCAAAACTTAAGGAGACAAGCTATAGTATAAACTTGTTTTAGAAATATTCCTTAAAGGCTATACTGGTGAATTTTTGTTTAAACTGGACACCATATTAGTGTTATAGTATACAACTGGTATTTTTTTTATTAGTAGAAATCAAAGACAAATACCGAGGAGTTTACAACAACTCACGCAGCCTGCTCAATCAACTGAGTTAGACCCCTCGGTACACTTGGTATTTATAGATAGGAATGAAAGCAATATAAAGTAAAAAATTGAGAAAGTTGTCTGACAGCATGTCAATTGTTCATTCACTATATATTTTCAACATGCAGTATATAGGTACACGAAGAAACTAGTGCGATCAGCAAAGTATGCCGTCCTGAAACAAAGATGGGGCACCTTTGGAAGAAAAATAAAGAGGTTCCGTTTCCGACTTAAAATTCATGGATTTACACGATTTCGTCAACGATGGTTTAGGTTCCCAAAATTTTCGACAGGATATACAAAGATAGAGTAGACATCTGTGCAGTTTTCTTAAGTAAAATATATGCAGTTCATAGAGATGTTCCAAGAAAATAAATACTTCACTGCACTATTTTCTCATGCCTAACTATAAAATTTATCTGGACTTTCGACTATTTGATTGTAAACAAAAAGGAGGATATTCATGTCTCTATAAATCTACCAAATTTGTAATTGTGGAAATACAATGTCAATGTCTAGCAATCATACTGAAGTTTTATACTGAAATGTTTCACACAAGATGAGAATCACTTCAAGAGGGGTTCCATCTAAATGATTGATAGATTTGAGTATTCAAATAGAGAAGTGTAAGACTGAAAAGTGAATCCATTCAAGTGGTGCGTTGTCTAGCAATCATAAATGATTGATAGATTTGAGTATTCAAAGAGAGAATGAGGATACTTTCAACATTTGTTCACGTGATATCTTGTTGGTAACCTTTATTTTGTTCCATTCGAGTGGTGCGTTGTCACTCCAAACTTAAAACTTTTCCCAATTCCTAATCCTATGCTCTCATATCCTTTAAATTAAGGGTAGTAGAGGATATATAAACATATAAATTTCAAGGTTAGAGAATTAGAAAAGAATACATCAATTAAGCTCAAAGTAAGGTGCAAGGGATAAACAATGTAGGGTAGGCTTTTTGGCTCTTGGCTAAACATGCAAACATGGTCTTGATCATTTCAATGCATACAATTGCAGTCAATCTACAAGAGATTCAGTCAAAGTCTACTGTGAGTGAAATACGAGTGTCTCTCAGTATACATTTGTGTCATTATAAGGATCACTTACTCACGGGACTAGGTTTATAAGTTTCTTTATTTGCTTTCAATTTTTCATGTCAAACTCATTACACATCTCAATCAAGTAAAATCAATGGTTTTTAATTTTAGCATTTGAGTTCAACCACACAAAGAATGATTTAAACACAAAAATTTGTTTTATTTTATGGTGGGTTTGCAAGATAATAGTGATGTTTCTTAATCACTTGTGTTTCCTCATCTTTCTAATAATAAACATATTCCTAAACTACCACACATATACTAAACAACTAAACTAATAAAGCAAAATTAGCACAAAGTAAAAGAAAGAGTAGAGAAGGCTTCACTTAGGGTTGAAGAGCCCTCAACATCTCCTCTTATCCATTGCAGCCTCGCCACCTCCTTGGAGAGTGAGTACGTGGTCATCCAAAAAAGCAGATTGTAATAAAGCTGGACATGATGAACAAAACTCAAAAATGGAAGTTAGTGTTATGCCACTAAGTGATAATTTGTTTTTTGAACTCCAAACTTAAAGATAAAAACTATCCTAAATGAATGTAATGTAAAAATTAAGAGTTAGAAAGCTAGATTACCTCCCAATAAGCACTTGTTTAACGTAACTAGCTTGACATTTGGTGTCGCTCTAAGGATCTTTGAGCTTGATGACAATGGTGTGTTGTGGGACTTCCCCACCAAGGTAGATCTTAATCTTTGGCCATTAATCAACCAACTACGGTCTTTGGATTGGTCCTATATCTCTATAGCTCCATAAGGCTTAATGTCTTTGATAGTAAATGGACCACTCCATCTCTATTTTAATTTATCAAGAAACAACTTTAATCTTGAGTTGTATAGTCATACTTGTTGTTCGGGCCTGAATTCTCTATGGAGGATCTTTTTGTCATGGTACATCTTGGTTCTTTCTTTGTAGAGCTTGGATGATTCATATGCGTTGAGGTGCATGTCTTCAAGTTCCTGTAGCTATACCTTCCTTTTCCTTTACAGATGTTGTAGAGTCAAAGTTGCGGAACTTCATGGCCCAATGAGCTTTTATTTCTAACTCCACTGGTAGGTGGCATGCTTTTCCATGCACCATTTGAAACGGGGAAAGGCCAATGGTTGTTTTGAAGGCTATTCTATATGTCCATAGGCAATCATCAAGCTTTACAACTCAATCCTTCCTTGAACTAGCTACGGTCTTTTTTAGTATTATCCTGATCTCCCTATTTGAAACTTCAGCTTGTCTATTTGTTTGCGGATGATAGGGTGATGCTACTTTGTGTCGAACATCGTAGTGTTGGAGAACCTTTTAGAGTTGAGCATTACAAAATTGTGTACCTCCATCACTAATCAAGAGTCTAGGCATTCCAAACCTAGCAAAGATGTTTCTCTTTAAGAACTTAATCATCGTCTTTGTATCATTGGTTGGACTAGCAATTGCTTCCACCCACTTTGAGATAGTCCACCGCTACCAAGATATATTGGTTGCCACGCGAGGATGGTAAGCGACCAACAAAATCAATTCCCCAACAATCAAAGAATTCTACCTCCTACATGTTCTGTAATGACATTTCATGTCGTCTAGATATGTTCTCAGTTCATTGACAGTTGTCGCATGCTCGTGCATGATTATGACCATCTTTGAAGAGTGTAGGCCAATAGAATCCGGATTGAAGGATCTTTGCAACTATTCTTTCTCCGTTGAAGTGGCCTCCACATGGTAAGTTATGGCAATGCCAAGTAATAACCGATGTCACATCGCTTCAAAATAATTAAACTATGCTAATTCTGTAGCAAAGGACTAACTTACCAATTTGGTTCCAACTTCAATTCACTAATAAACAATAGGGGGATTTTTTAATCGAACAATTTGTAGGCAATGAATAAAAATTGCGAAAACACAAACACCAATTGAGAAGAAAAATGTAGAAACTGAAAAAATTGATAAGAGGTATTGTAAAACAGATTAAAGAACATAAATCCAATTTAACAAACCAAGCACTGCGAACTATCATAGTTCTCAGATAATGATCTTATTATGAAAGTTCATTCAATTTCATTAGAAGTAGTTCATTGAATTAACTCCTAAATTAATTGAAACCATAAACCTAATTGGAATATCATTCAAATAATCTGTGATTAAAAATTAAAATTAGGAAATGATTCCATAACCTAATATATTTTCAATCCTAAACTCATTCATAATTATGTAAATCGAATGGAGGATTAAAGAAGAAAGTGAACATTCACACAGAAATTAAAATATCAAACCAGATCTCAAATTCTCCTAGCTTGGACTGGATCCTTGGATTGATTGATTGTTTAGCCTTCCATGATCCTCATCAATGGAAGATCCATGAGATTAGTGCGAGAAAATGGAAGAACAAATGAAGAAGAAAACTGAAGAACAATGAAGAACAAAAGAGAGAAATTTTAATTCTGAAAAACTTCTAAAAAAACTATAAATTCTATTTGTGCTAAAATGAAGTGTAAAAATCTAACTAACTAATTGCACTAATGTATAGTAACTGAGTCCGTAGGAAAGGATGAGTCATGATTAGGCCTATCTAATCTAACTAATTTCTAATTACACAAATTCGCAGGCCAAAACTCAAGTGCAGAGGTTCTGACTTCCAAACCTAAAATGAGTAATGACCCTCAAAATGATAGAATTGGTCTCGTCTTATATTTGATAAAATTGTAGATCTTTTCCTTATCTTTCTAGGGATAACTCATATGCATCATTTGGAGTTCTGTAGAACTCTCTAGATCCTGCACAAGGAAGATAGGTCAAGTAAGCAAAAAAATCCGAAAATAAGCAACAATTATCAATTAAGCCTAATTGTTTGCCTAAGACAAAAACTGAGTTAGAGTGAGAAAATAAAATTCCAAGAGAAGTCAAATAAGCTAAGAAGAGTAGAAAAATGCATTTAATTAATTTAAGAGAACGTAGGATTGGATTTCATCTTTCATACCCTCAGTATCCAAATAATATTAACACATATGAATCATTTTCTAACATTACTGATGCACACATTAAATCACCGCGAATTGATCCCTCTCATTCGATAATCCTAAGGATATTTACCAAATATCAATCCCTCGAATATGAAGTAAATAACCCAGCATTATAATCATAATCTCGTGCTATTTGCAATCAAAACGTTATGCTCTATTCCTAGCAACGTAACGTAAAGAGCAAAATCATTCAGTTCAAATTCTGAAAGCACTTTCCAGTCAAACTTAGAATCCAATTTCATGAAACTAGTAATCAAATAGAATCAAACATTACGAACAGAATGAAATCACTAGTCATGAGTATAAAAATTCATACATATATAAAATATCAAAAGAGATACATAAAGGTACAAAGATTACATCCAATCTTTTGGAGAAACTAGACGATCATTGTGTAGAGCACAAGATCAACAGAAGACATGTCGAAGAAAGTGAATCACAATCCTTTTCAGTAGAGTTTCCTCTTCTTTTCTCTCTTCTCTCACGTTCTTCTGCATAATTTTCTCCTCTGGTTCGTTCTGCTCCTCTCTCCCCCTCTTTTGCATAGTTTTATAAAATTTTGGTCCAAGAGTTGCCAAATCAACTCGCGTAGGTGAGCTCAACTCACCCAGATGAGTTGGTTGCTTATTGCTAAAGGAAGGTAAATCGCCCAACCGAATTGATTATTTCATGGAGAGGTAATCTGATTAGCCTGGGCGAGCTGATTTCTAGCTTGGGTGAATTTCACTTCTGAAATCTTGTAAATTTAACTCTTTTTCCCTCTACCTTGGCTTGGTTTCTTGATCCAACAAATACCTATCAAAACATTAGAATTTCTTGGATGAATCTTCCAAATTTAAACAATAACATTTATAAATGTACAAAATATAAAACAACTAGAATTAAAGGGAAGTTTATAAGAAAACTATTGAAATCAAAAGATAAGTGCTAACATTATAATCCCGAAAATAACTAAAATATGGCACTTATCAAGTGTGCACAATGATCTTTGATCCTACAAGATATGAATGAAACTTTTCAGGGGCATAAATCACTGTTAGCATCTCCTTCTCCATTGTTGCGTAGTGGATTTAGGCTCTATTTAGCACTTTGTTGGCATAATAGATATCATGAAATCTTCCATTCCTCTTTTTTCCTAATACTGCTCCTACCACATAGTCCTACCATCACACATTAATTTGAATTCTTTCTCCCAATTGGGAGCCACTATAACTAGTGTGGTTACTAACTTTTTTTTCAAGAGGTCGAAAGCTTGAAAGCATTGTTCATTGAAGTGGAACCGATTCTTTTTGACAAGTAAATTACCGAGGGGTTTGGCAATCTTAGAGAAATCTTGTATGAATCTTCTATATAAACCAATGTGCCCCAAAAAGCTTCTTACTCCTTTCACGTCTCGAGGTGGTGAGAGATTTTCAATTACTTCTATCTTGGCATGATTTACTTCAATACCTCTTGCTATAATTTTATGCCCGAGCACTATACCTTTAGTTACCATGAAGTGCAATTTTTGCCAATTACGCACAAGGTTCTTTTTAATTCATATTTGTAGGACTCTTTCCAAGTTGTTGAGGCATGACGTGAACGAATCTCCGAATACAGAGAAATCATCCATATATACATCTACATTTTCTACCATGTTAGAAAAGATGACATTCATACACCTTTGGAATGTGGCTGGAGCATTACAAAGTCCAAAGGGCATTCTCCGATAGGCAAAGACTCCAAATGGGCAAGTGAAGATTGTTTTCTCTTGATCCTTCAGATTAACAAGAATTTGATTATACTCCAAGTATCCATCTAGAAAGCAATAGAAAGCTTGACTGACTAACCTCTTAAGCATTTGATCCATGAAGGGAAGAGGAAAGTGGTCTTTCCTTATTGCCTTGTTGAGAAGGTGGTAATCGATACACACTCTCCTATCGGTCACAGTCCTTGTGGGAATATGCTCATTCTTGTCATTTGTATCACTATTATTCCACCCTTTTCGGGCACAACTTGCATGGGGCTTACCTATGAACTTTTACAAATGGCATATATCATTCCAGCTTCAAGAAGCTACTGTACTTCTTTTCAGACTTCCTTTTTCATCCCCAGGTTGAGTTTCCTTTGTGGTTGTGCTACTGGTTTGAAGTCCTCTTCAAGGTTGATGTTGTGCATGCAAATAGATGGGCTTATTCCTTTGAGGTCGGAAATTTGGCATCCTAAGGCTTGCTTGTGCTTCTTTAGTACCTCCACTAGTCTTTTTTATTCCTCTTTGCACAATGTACTACTAATGATGGTTGGTTTCTCATCCTTACCCTCTAAAAAGATATATTTAAGGTGAGGAGGCAAAAGCTTAATTTCAAGATAGGTTTTTCTTTAATTAAGGTTTTTGGATCTTCTATTTTATATTCTAGCACTTCCTTTGAGGAATCTAGGTGTTGGATGCATTCCCCCAGCTCTTCATTATGCTCCAGTGTGAGGTCTTCCACGACATTGGTTAAAGCAAGCTCTAATGGTCTTGGTGTTATGATTTGTGAAGTTTTCTCTTTTATTACTTCATCAATTATATCTACCTTGAAGCAAGCTTCTTTATCCTTAGGGTGCTTCATAGCTTCACGCACATCAAATATGATCTTCTCGTCACGCACTCTTAAAGTGCATTTGCCCTCCGTAACACTGATGACGACATTAACGGTATTCATGATGGTTTTCCTAGAATTAAAGGGACAACAACATCTTATTCGATATCCATGATGACAAATTCCACTGGTATGGTGAACCTCCCAACTCGTACAGGCATGCTCTCCACTATTCCAAGAGAAAATTTAATTGAATGGTCTGCTAGTTGTATTGTCATGCGTGTTGATTTCATCACTACCTTTCTAATTTTGTTTAGTAGAGATAATGACATTAGGTTGATGCTAGATCCAAGATCAAGGAATGCTCTTCCTACTGATAGCTTCCCAATTGACGTACAAATAGTAAAACTACCGAGATCACCTACCTTCTTTGGATTCTCCAAGATGGCACTGCAATCCTTTTCAAGAGTCACTACACCATAGTCTTTAAAACTCATCTTCTTAGTTATGAAGTCTTTTAAGAGCTTTGAGTGTTTAGAAATTTTGTCTATGGCATCGGTGAAAGGAATGGTGACATCGAGTTACTTAATCAAGTCTATAAGTCTTCTATATCGCCGCTCCTTGTCTTGCTTTGTTGGTTTGCAAGGATATGTCTTCTCACGTGTATTGCTTGTTTAGCTTCTCGTGTTAGTTGGCTCTTTGTCTTAATTGACTCTCATGTTATTTTTTCAACTCACGTCCCCTTTTGTATATCTTCCTTCACTTCGTCATCTACCTCCATGTCCTTTCTTACTGGCTTTTTATTTGCTAACCCGCTTCTTGTTGTTACGACATAACAGTCAACCTTGTTGGTGATTTCTTTTATTTGCACAGCTAACTCCTTTACTTGATCTTTTAACAAATTTATTACCTTCATGGTGTTCTCGAGGTTGGAGTAGGATGTGGTGCTAAGGTTGATTATGGTTGCTTCTAATTTTGTAGTGCATTCGATCATGAATTTGGCTTCCTTGGCTACTTCCTCCATACAGTAAGAGGTATAGTGGCTACTTTCACACTCTTCACATGAGAGAATTGTTTATTTTGGCGGTATTAATGGTTGAAGTTGTTTTATTATGCTTTTGGTTACATTCTCCATCATAGCTTTCATTTGTGTTTGTTGTTTGAGGGATTCATCTTTGGGAGCCTCCTTTGGAGAAGTACAGTTGTAATCACGACCTCATTCACTGACTGCTACATCTTCTATAATTTTCTTTACTTTGGTTGTGGTTCCATTGACATAGTATCCTCCTGATGAAGTGTTTATCATTCTTCTATATTCATCAATTGTTCCTTTTATAAATATGAATATGTGGGTGTAATCGGAGTAACCGTGGCAAAGAAAACTCCTAAGTAAAACTTTATACCTCTCTCATGCATCGAAGAAAGACTCGGATGTCATTTGTCGGAAGCTAGGTATCCTTTCCTTGATAGCTTCGATTTTTTATTCTTGAAAGAATAGTTTGAAGAAATTCTCTTTGATTTGCTCCCATAAGGTTAGACTATGGTGTGGTTGATAATTGAGTCATTCAAGTGCACTTATGCCTAATGAAAAGGGAAAAAGTAGCATCTTCATGTGACTGTCTTTGATTCCGGCTATTATTACTAATGTGCATATTTGTTGGAATCGCGTAAGGTGGGTATGCGGTTCTTCAGTGTTGGATCCTGTAAATTAAGTGTTATGAAGAGTATTAATGATCTCACTAGGAAGATTTACTTGATGCACTCCTGTGTCTGGTGTACGAATAGGTTCATTTATATATATATGCCTTGACGAACTTCTAATTTGACCATGGTTGGGTCTTCAGACATTTTTATAATTATGAGCAATACTAAAGAAAAAAATATTTATTATTTTTTTCTAAAAAAGGGGTAAATGGTATTTTTGGACAATACCTGATAATAACTAAATAGATAATTTATATAAAGAATAAAATATTTAGCCTAAAATTTTCCAATGATAATTTTTTTAATTAAAACGAGTAAGTAGAAATATTTTTAGGAAAATAAAATTTAAAAGATAATAGGTAATGTTAAACTATTAAAAATAGGCAATTTATTTTTTTCAAAAATCAATAGGAGGGGATATAGATATATTTTTCGAGAATTTGAATATTTAAAATAGGAAGAGAATACTTTTGCTAAAAATTAAAAGATAAAAATAGGAAAATAAATCTAAAAAGATAAACATATAAATCTATATTAAAAAAGAAATATATAATTATTTATTTTATTTATTTAAAAAATGTTATCAAAAAGGAAAACTAAAATTTAATGTTGAAAATTGCAGATAAAATAAAAAATTAAATATATTTGTCTAACATTTGTTTCTTTTTCTTGTTGTGGAAATTTATTTATCAAAAGGGAAAACAAAACTAAGAAAAATTAAATGCTCAAATTCTAAAAGATAAATTAGAAAGATAAATTTATAATATAAATGTATGATCTAATAAGGAAACTGAATAATTGAATTATATCTTTATCTATGTGGATATTTTGAGATTTTTAAGTTAAAAAGGAAATAAAATAAAATTCTGAAAATTTAAAAAGATAATTTGAAAGGATAAATCAATTAAAAATCTAATAAGATAAAGACAAAATATAATATAAATAACAACCTAACAAATAAAATCTAGAAAGATAATAGTTATGATAATTTCCTAATAAACTTAAAGATAGTTATCTAATATATGAATATAATTAGGGGTGTTCACGGGTACGGGTCATCTGTGAACTCGAACTGATCCGAATTGTTTGGGTTTGGTCATTTATGTATTTGGATCAAAATCAAACCAAACAGATCAAAATCGATCATGTACGAGTTGGGTCACGGGTTTAGATTTATAGATTCGTTGACCCGATCCATGAACCCGTAATAATAATATAAATTTTATTATATATTAAAAATTAAAAATTAATTTTTTCTTCTATAGTTTAGCATATGACCCAATTAATTTGTTTCTTTTGCAAAAAAAAATAATAGAAACAACATTTTATTTGTTACTGAATTTGGACAAAATTATGAATAATTTTTAGTATACTTGAATTTTGATTTTTTAAAATAAATAATATTAAGTCTAACTCATTCAGAAATTGATTGAGCAATATGTACTAGAACATCTCATTTCTCATTCTAGTAGCAATTCAGATAATTCTAGTACATTGGCTTTAAAATGGTCTCACAACATAACGATGACAAAGGTGATAAGGATGATGATTGGGATGATGAATTTAGAATGAAAATCAAGAAAAAACAGGGTGAGGTGCAAAAAAATGAGTTAAATAGGTATTTGGAGGATGATGTTGAAGATGACCACCTTGAGTTTGACATTTTGAATTCGTGGAAATTGAAGGCATCCAAATATTATATTTTTTCCTGTATGGCTAGAGATATATTGGTCATTCTTGTATCTACTATATCATCTGAGTCAGTATTTAGTACATGAGGTAGAATTTTGGATTCATTTCGTAGTTTCTTGAATCCTACTACTATTGAAGCTCTCATTTGTGCCCAAAATTGGCTTAGATCTACTAAGCAAGATGTTAATGACTTGCAAATTAAAATCAATGAAGCGGAAAAGATTGAATCAAATGTGTAATCCCTTATTTCATTTTTTATATTTGTATAAAATATCAATTAATTTTTGTGCTAACGAGGTTGTGTTTAAATTTTTAGAGTTGTTTGGTTTGACTTTAACTACTGCTAATATTGGGTCTCCAAGTGTTGAAACTGCAAGTGCTGGAACTTTTTAATGTATTACTTTTAGGTATATTGTTATTTGTTTCACCTTTTTTTCATATTTTGTTTACCATGTTTATAATATTAATGAATCGTATTTTGTTCATTTGTTTGTTTAAGCAAATCTGATCACAACAAATTTGGTTATAAGAAAGCTTAATTTGTAAGAAATAGTTGTGGGTCAGACTATTATAATAAATTTTGTTCAAGAATCTTTTGTTTTAATTTATATTATAAGTCTATTTTAGAATATTATGTTGATGGTATTAAATGAATTAATTTTACTACTTTCATACATCTGATAATATTGTGTTAATTATATTGGATATTTGAAAGAATCATGATATAAAATAGTAGTTTTAAGAAAAAAATTTAAATGAGTAACCCGTTGAACTGAACCAAACTGATCATGAACGAGTTGGGTTGGGTTGGGTTTCAAATTTTATTTCCTGAAAACCAAATCGAACCGATTAAATTTGATTGGGTTGAGTCCTAAATTCTAACTGACCCGTGAACACCCCTAAATATAATTCCCTAAAAGATAATATAAAATAAAATTTAAAAGATTTTACTTTGAATTTCAAACAACTATTCCCCGACAATGACGCCAAAATTTTGTTAACATTTTAATTATGTTAGGATTTACATCGTCCAAGTGTAGTCGAATCCCAATTGTAGTACTAAATCGAAGCTCAAGAGAATAATGCAAGGATGAATATTCAAATTATAACTTTTTGAATAAAGATTTGTGTTTTTATATTTTAAACTCCCGAGAACTAAAACTAATCAAAAACAAAAAATAAAAGTTAATGTGCTGAAAATATAATAACAGAAAATAAAAGAAAATGTAAGAAGTTACTCTTTGACACAATAATAATTGCAGACAAAACCAATAATGTTGAGATGCTAATAAGATTGTTCTCGGATTTCCCTTATTTACTGCAATTTCTCACACTTCCAATATCCTTTATCCCCAATTCACTAATGTAATATATCCTTAATCCCTTAGGTGATAAACCCTTAATCACTTGTCTTGATTCTTAATCCCTTGGTAAACCAACACAAGCAATCAACATTATCATTTGAAAATTAGCTAGCCTTAACCAAGATTACTTTATCCCTAGAGATAACTCCAATTAAGTATATGTTTCAGTTCGGGTTTCAACAATACTCGCCAAAGTGCACGTCAATTCCTAGAATCATCTATGAGTGCGCATACTCACAAAAAATTATGTATAGAAGACGAATAATAAACTCAAATAATATATTAATGTGAGAAAATTACATCAAATATGGTTCAATCATTTCCTCTCCTAACTAAGAAAGAAACTAGACACTCATGAAATATAAGAATAAAGAAAAGAAGAAGGTTTTTCAATGAAAGGTGCTATGTAGAGGTCTTTTTACTATTGTCTATGTCTCTCTATTTATAGAAAATATATATGTTTAATAGAGACAAATAATATATCCTTAATTTACAAAATAATATAATATATACAAAGAAATTATATCTTTATGATATGTGCCTAGCACATGATGCTTTCTGTAACATCCCCAAAATTATAAAAATGTGATACAAGTATGTTTAGAGAAAAAATAACTATATCACTCTTTCCAAGAAGTGGAAATTACTAGAAAACCCCTTAAGATAACATGTCAAAAATGCCCTTGACATTTTTTAAAAATGACCAAAATGTCCCTAGGTTGAATGGCATAATTACCAAAATGCCCCTAGGCCAAAAATGCTCAAATAACTTTAGAAATTTTGTAGAAACTTGATGAAATTATAAAATACACTTAGAGGACTAAGTATCAACATATTTTGTGACACAAAACTCTAGAATAAAATTTCTACAAATTTTAGAAGATGACAA
>PYAF01003241.1:10950-28826 GCA_007407185.1 Glycine tomentella
TGTTACGTAGTTTGAATTTTAAAAGGAGTAATATGTGAAAGATATGGGTAGAAAAGATATGAGGAAAGATAAGATATGGAGAGAGATATTATAGAAAGATATTAGGAAAGATATTATTTAGATTTAAAATTTGAATTGTTTAGGTTATTTCAAATGCTTATAAATAGCATATTATGTAAAGGGATCAGTGTGGCTTTGGTAGACTATTATCAATACAAAGAGAGTTTTCGCCCCCAGTAAATTTGTGTGTGTTTGTGTTTGTGTGAGTGCACCAGTGTGTGTGAGAGAGAGGACCTGTGAGATATCAAATTAGTGATATCAGAAACAATAGAACTAAAATTTTACAAGAAACTTGTATCAATAAAAAAAATTCTTTGTCATAAAATTTACAAAATATGAATGACTGATATACTAGTCCATATCTCTGATACAAGAATACAAGTACAAACTTCTTTTCAAAGTCTAGCTTAGTACATAGCTTCTTCAACATATCAACGAAACTCCAGCATCAAGAAATCTGACCATCACTGCCATCTAAAAAAAATAAAATAAATCTAATGAGAAATAAATTTCTCAGTAGGCAAATCTAAACCACCGAACACGTTAGCAGGTTATTAAATAAAACACATTAAAAAGGTTAGCCAATAAGATAATTTCTTCCATCAGATATCTTAGTAAGATTAGTAAATAAAGCAAATATAATTCATCACACATTTAAGCAAATTAGTAAATAATTCAATAAATATGAATGCATGAATGCATGGGATGAAATGCAATGATCACAGGTGCACATGGTCTCTACATATCATAATGTATGTAGCTACATCTCGTACTGGATGTAGACGTTGCGATCGTCTTACGCAAACATGCATGAATTTCCATGTATTAGCACCTGATCTCTTGAAGTAGCATAGGCCCGGTTCGTAACATTTGAAACACGGGTCAATCTTAATAGAGCATAGGTCCAGTTTCCAACATTTGAAACTCGGATCATTCTTAAAATCATAGGTCCGGTCTTGAAATACGGATCAATCTCAATCATATCACAAAATTCATAATATAAGAAAAATTTTGGATATTCTTCCATAAAAGTAGGAGAGGTAACAATTCATACCATGTCCACCTAATTATACCAATTTAGTTAATATTTTCAATCTGCCGATTTAGCGGTGGAATACATGGATTATATCCGAAATATTTATAACTGAGTTCATCTTGCATATTTACCATAGTTGTGGTATCATAAAATACCAGGAATAGAATTGCCCTTGTAATATTGTAATAACTGATTACATACCAAGTGGTTAATTAGCATGGTAGGCTATGTATATATATATGAGAATAAAACCCTGCATGTTAGGAACTCAACTTATACGTGGAAAAAGGTGCTATATCTATATATAGTTATAAGAATGGAACCGGAATGGAACTATCGTGGCTCCAAATTCATATAACCAGCCGGGATAGAAGTTTATGGTTCTGTAGTGAAACCGAAGTGATCTTAGTTTCAGGGACATTACATGACGTAAAGTTCCGAATTGCATATTTATAAGTATGATGTGCAGTACTAAATAAGTAGGGTGAAACTAACAAGTGCAGAGGTGTAAAAGATGGAGAGGAGAGTTCGGCCGTGTATAGATGATGCCGAGGTGATGAGATAATTGGAGAACTACAAGTTGGTTCCGAGATGTCCACTTATCAATATTCACGCCACAAAAAATCATGCAGACACAGTAATATTCCGCTAGATTAAAAATGATCACAGAAGCAAACCCTGGATCGTACAAGCACGTATCTTATTAACGTTAGGATTCCACTTATCAATATTAAAAAACCTTGACAGGAAATCCTATAACACAGTCCAAAGTCAAAAGAAAAGTAGAAAATACAAAACGCGCAGAAAATTCAGGTTCAGAATTCACACAGGTACCTTAGGTCGCGAATCAGTAAGGAACCCTAACAACACGTTGAACAAAGGAGACACGTCAGACCAGTCTACACTTTCCCTGGCGATCAACGGACGCGAGAGGCACTTCAATCCGGAAACCAGCGCAGTCTCGGACTGCCGACGACGGAGAATGGAGAACTCGAAAAAGAAGCTTCGAGAACGGCTCTCCCTGCTGCGAATCCTACTTCTTGAGCAGTGCGAGGGGTACTCTGGGGAGGGCGAGAGAGAGAATGGTGAGAAGCGCATCGATGACGTGGCTCGGGGGATTGGGTTCGGAGGTGAATTTGTCGAGAGAGACGGGTGCGGCGCAGAAGTAGGCGAAGGGAGTGGAAGGTTGGTTGTTGTCTTTGAGCTCCTGCGACATGGTGCCGATGACGGCGCAGAGGTGTTGGTGGGTTTCGTTGGTGGATTTGGCGAAGCGAGACAGGATCGAACTGCACAAGTCATCGTTGGATTCCTCTGTGCTGAATGCGGCTTCCTCCATTTCAGTGCCTTCCATGGTCGATTCGATGATAAAACCCTAGCTAGGTCCAAAGGTTTATCAGTTTACGCACGGGGAGCAAAAGCAAAAGAAAAAACCCAAATACGATTTAGTGTATTAGTGTCTTGTTTAAATATTTTTAGTACTATGCGGGAAATATTGGGCTTCTCAGCCCAGTTTACTCTAATTTAAGTGATGTATCGATCATGTGATGGAAAGTGATCAGTTACATTAAACATTTAAACTGTAATCCAGCTCATGCTGCTAGAGCTCTTGCTCAATTTCCACTTATCAATATTCACGCCACAAAAAATCGTGCAGACACAGTAATATTCCGCTAGATTAAAAATGATCACAGAAGCAAATCCTGGATCGTACAAGCACGTATCTTATTAACGTTAGGATTCCACTTATCAATATTAAAAAACCTTGACAGGAAATCCTATAACACAGTCCAAAGTCAAAAGAAAAGTAGAAAATACAAAACGCGCAGAAAATTCAGGTTCAAAATTCACACAGGTACCTTATGAAAAACAAAGGAATACTTCAACACAACCAAGAGGGGGGTGAATTGGTTGAACCTTGTCCAATTAAAATTTAAAATCAGAGTTATTACCACAGGATCTTATCACTTTAAAAAATTGTTCTAAAACCAAGAATCAATATTCAATCAACTTCCCTTTTCAAGAACAATAGAAAACAGAGGATAACTTTCTATGCAATGAAATTGATTCACAAACAAAGCAATTAAGAGATGAATAGGTGAGAAGAAAGATTAGTCACAGAATTTTATACTGGTTCACCTCAAACACTATGAGGCTACATCCAGTTCTTCTACTCAACACTAGAGTAGAGTTCCACTATTGTAAAAATATCCTTACAAGCAGTTTTACAAGCCTCTCTTCATCAACCCTAGATGAAGTTCAGAGATCTAAAACCCTATTAGATCCTTAGAGACCAATACCCACACTGAGAACACTACTCAGCTGTCTTTAAAGAAACACTATCTCTAACCTTGCAAGAAACCCATTTACAATAGACTAATCTTTACAGAAATTCAATCAACAGTTTACACCTTCAAAGACAAAGGAAAGATATCACCTGATAATCCAAGAATGAATGCACAATGAATGATTCTCAGGTTGAATGACATATTACAAACACATATGCAGTCCTTTCCTTAAGCCTTGAATAAATGATGCTTCACCTTCTTGATTCAAAAATCCATATGAATTTTGTGAAGCTAAGTATGCTTAGAACTCAGAAAAACTCATTAATGAAAGCTCAGAGCGTTTGTGAATGCTTTAGAATTCGTAATTTCACAACAGATACAAAGTTTTAAACTTCAGCCTAAGAGGCTCTTTTTATAACAACTTTTTAACTGAAAATAATCGATTAAACACGCTCCTGTAATTGATCATGTGATGGAAAGTGATCAGTGTTGCGAACACGGCAAGTGCACCACTCGTTTCAAGTAATAAAGTGGGTGAGTAGAGTATCGTCTCCACAGGGATTGTTAAGGAATTCACAGTAATTTTGCAATCCAAGTAATTAGAAATAAAAAGAATTATTTTTGAGAGAATTGTGTTGTTGTTGTATTGATAATTGAATATAAAAACAGAACTTAAAGAACTTAGAGTGCAGTAGATTGAGTTGAATTTTAACCAATGGAATGAATAATTGCGATTAGGACACAATCCCCTTTGATTCCTACCTCTTTCACTTAACTGGTTATCAAAATTGATTGCTTCTGATTACTCAGAGAATAAATCTTTTCTAATTTAGCTAATCCCTAATCCCTTAGTGAATTAACCCTTTAACCTGAATCAAAACCCTAATCCCTTAGTGATTTCTATCAAGCTAAGCATTTAAAAGAATATATTATAAGGTTCTGCAGTCACGCATCCCTATCCCTAGGCAATGAACAACTGTTATCTTATTCAAGTCAGAAATTAGAACCCCAACATCCCTATTACGAATTCTAACCCTCAGCAATTAATTAGAATGACCAATTCTAAGAAAGAATAAACAATTAAAAACAGAATAAAATAAAGCAATCATAACAATCTCATTCAATACCAGTCAAATTACAAAGAAGTTCACATTGGTTCTTGGCCTAACCACAATACAGAGTTTTAGCCTGACATAGACATCAAGAACACCAAAGCTGTTGATTGAAACATGATTCTTTAGTAAACCTAGCCTTGATTTTATGTGAATTTGAAATCCCAAAGGTGTAGAAGTGTATAAAAATATGTGTAAAAGTGTTATGGAAGGTTAGGTAATCTCCAGACTGTCCCTTTGTTCAGTCTAGAGGCCTTGTATTTATAGAATGGTTTAATTATAGTAAGAAAGCCCTATTCTGTGCCAATTTTTGAACAGATAAATCTAATTCAGGAAACAGGATCTTCATGGCGCAATCCGTGCGAGATGCCGCGCTGATAGCGTGGAGCATTCGAATTGATGGCGCTGATAGCGTGGCAGTCCACGTTAATCGCGTGAACACTTCGAGTCAAATGGCAGATTCCTGTATTCTTGGTGCTGATCGCGCGACTTATGGCGTTATCCGCGCGAAGTCTTCGAGTTGAAGGTTGGCTTAGTACTTCTCACGCGACTTGCGCGGATGTCAACGCTAACCGCGCGAGTTATTCGAACTCACAGCTTGTCTTTTGGCCTTCTGACGCTACTGGCGTGGATCATGGCGCGACTCGCGCGGTGTGTTCGAGACTGAAGCTTTGACATTTAGCAAGTGGCGCGACTGGAATGGGTTCTGGCGCGATCCGCGCGGGACTTTAAATATGCTTTTCTTCTTTCTTTGCTTGATTCTCCTCTTTTTGGCCCTGAAATCACAATTTGGTACTAAAAATGAGATATAATTAAAATTAAACAACAATTAAGCTAATTCTAACTTGAATTCCTAAGAACTTTATTAAATTATAACCTAAAACTAGTCTAAAACTAAGATGTGTTTACAACACATCAAACAATTCCCTGATTTGAAAGTTGTTGTCCCCAGCAACAGAAAGAATTTCAAGAATAAGCAAGGATCAATGATCAAACAAAACTACAATTTACAGTCTTAGAATCATCATGCTGAGTATGATCAATTCACATAGAAACTTTCAATGACACTTTCAATTCTGTCAAATTGTAAGAATCAACTTGAGTGTTCCTCACAGAATGTGTTTATTCAGCTCATCACTCAAGTGTATTAGGTTATGATAATCTCTTACTCAACATAGTCACAGCACTACCATAAGCTTGAAGATATTCTCAACAGATGCAAGCACAACTTGATCAAAAGGTCTTTTTTGGCTTGTAACTTGGCTGAGCTAAGGGTAGGAAAATCTTTGGAATAGTGGCTAATATTGAGATTGGATTCTATTCGAATTAGTCAAGTCCACTTAGCCAGTTTATCATTCTTACTGATCTTTCCTTTGTCTCTGTTTCTTCCATCTCTTCTTTCTTCTGATTTTTTTTTTCAAACTGCTGTAGCAAAGAGAGAAAATATATTTAGATCCACCAGCTGGTATTTCAGACTTGTTATTTACCCAACTGGATTCTTCACTAGATTATTTTTTTTTTCAGATCTGTTCTGTTGGCATTTCAACATCAAACCAGAATTTTCTTTCTTGGGTAACTTTGTCTTTCCTCTTACTCTTTTCTTTCCTTTCCTATTTCCTAAGTCTTGATTCTAATTCTTTATTCCTCCAATCTCAAGTAGGGTAGTCAAGGAATATAGTCTAAATATTAGGTACATGAATGAATAAGTTTAGGCTCAAAGGGGGTACAAATGGAAAAGAATTGAGGGTAAGTCAATTTGGCTCTGGTTTTCAGAAGAAGAACTGCCTTAATCATATCAAGTCATACCTGCATCCAGAGAAACAATTCAAGTTCTAGAGTACTATGAAAATGGAGTCTCTCAGAAAGAAAATTTACCACTTTTTGGCTCAAACCTCACAAGTGTTAGACTCAAGTCAATCTCTGCTGACTTCATTTCAAGCATCATTTCAACTTCAACATGCATATCACATACCAACAATCACAATTCCATTCATGTATCATGCAGTTCATGCTATGTTTCATTTCATCAAGCTTTCATCAGAGAAATCCTATCCATTGCTGTGTCCATTCACTTTTTATTCTGAAAAAAATCTGATGTGCCGTTTTTATTTATTTTTATTTTTGAAAAATTTCTGTTAGACGTCATTTGTTTCTTGACTGTGATTTGCAAAATAATGCGTATGCGCAACCATTCCCAGATTTAGAAGTTGTTGTCCCCAGAAACAACAAATAAGGTCACGGCGCTTTTGGAAAAAGTTTCAGCATTATTTGGAAAATCGCAAACAAACGGAAACATTAATCTAAACATCTTTTATTTGCAAAAAATTTGAATCAGAAACTGGACTATATATATATATATGCAGAAATATAAATGTGCAGAATGTCACAATATCAAAAGTGCAGAATCCAAAATAAACAGAAAACATCAAAACAGAAAAATAAAACAAGTCATGTTCACTCCTCTCCCTCCCCTCTCTCATCAATAGCTGCAGCCTCATCTGGAATAGGCTCATGTGTAGCAGTATTAGGTGCTGCAACATCTGAGGGGCCGGGAGTACTATCCGTAACTGGTACTGCTGGTGGTGTGGCTGGAATCTGGTACTCAGAAGGTGGAATGCCTAGATGCCTGCAGATAGCCTCCCACATACTCGTCTGAAGTGTCATCTGTGTGCGAACAAATTCCTGAAAAGCTAGAAGACTCGGAGAATCCTCATAAAGCGGTGTATGTGCAGGAGCTGTGGGAGGAACTGATGGTGCTGGCTCTGCAGGTTGGGGCGCATCTGGTTGTGGTGCATCTCTGGGACTACGGACTGCAATCTCCTCTGGCTTGAGCTTCGAAGCTCGGATAACCTTCTCATCAGCGGCGGTCTCCATAGCATCCAAATATGTCTTGTGGCCCATGAGTGGTGAGATCGGAACATCTAATGGCTCGTCATCTGCGAGTTCCACACCCGCATGGCGACACAGGTGCAGAATCAGGGATGAATGGGCCAGCCAAGACTTGCTACTGGCATCCTGGATCATATGCAAAATACGGTTAGAAAAGATGTTGGAAATGTGAAGGTTACCTTCTCCCCTGAGTATGTAAAGTAAGGCAGCCCTCTCCACATTCACATCAGTCATGTTGATGGAAGGAAGGACTGTGTGGTTCACGAACTGGTGCCAGAAGGCTGCATCTCTTACTAGATCCTGCTTCTTCAGCTTCTCTGGAATGTAGTCGAGGCCGGGCTTGGGCTTCCAAGCAGTGTACAAGCCTGTGATGGAATGTCTGATGGTAGTGGCAATGTGGGGTACATCGTCCCTGTACATCTTAGTCAGGGCGTCTGGCTGCATCCTTAGGAAGAGGTGGCTGAAATCACACCCCTCAAAGGGATTATAGCGGGTGTCCAAGAATCTCTCAATGGTCTTCTCGTCGAATGGGATCTGGACACCCCTCACCCAACTAAGCCTGCTCCTGGCCACTGTGGAGGGATCGACGTTGGCTAAGAATTCCTTGAGGATGGCACTGGAACTGGGCTCTGGGAAGCTGACCAGCCTCTGCCACTGGCATCTCAGTATGACTGCTAGCACGGGGTTTCCCAGTGGAAGCACCTCCCACAGTATCTTCTTCTCTGATATTATCTTCTTGGGGAGATACCAAGTGTCAAAGCGCTCCTGGCACTCAGCTAATCTAAATCGGGCTTCATCATATTCAGTCAGTCTAGCCCGTTTGCTGCCTCCTGCAGCAGTGCTCTTCTTCTTAGCCTTGGCTACCTGTTTTCCCTGCCACTCAGAACAAAACCAGATATAGATACATAATTCACTGAGTTCAATTCCCAGATTTGCTCTTTTCCATGGTTCAGATTAAACAATTAATTAGTTTAGTTTAATTCCAGGCACAAAGTGTAGTTTGTTCACATATTCAAATCACTGAAACTGTGGGGTTTAGAAAATCAGTGATCAGTTCAGGTACCTGCAATTGTACTTATATGCACAGGAAAAGCCACAGGTACCATAAACAATTAACAATTCAACAGTGATCATCAATTGGGCTTCCCAGATTTAAAACATTTAGCATCCCAAACACAACAACTAAAACAGTGCAGTGGCATCAAATTAGAACAAAATTACCAATATCATTTTCAAGCAGTTTAAGTTTCCAGCAACCAATGGATCAATTATATTGACAATAAAAGGCACAGTCAAATTGGTTCAATTCAGTTTATTTACAAGCAAAGTATGGGTCCACCAACACTTCAGAATTCAAGCATTTTGCACCGCTCGTTTCAAGTAATAAAGTGGGTAAGTAGAGTATCGTCTCCACAGGGATTGTTAAGGAATTCACAGTAATTCTAGGTCTAAGCAATTGGAAGTAGAAAGAAATTAATTTGGAAAAGTTGTTGTTGTGTTGAGAATAGAGAATAAAACAGAATTTAGAGAAAACTTAAAATGCAGTAAATTGAGTTGTGTTTTAACCAATGGGAAGAATAATTGTGATTAGGACGCAATCCGCTTTGATCCCTACCTCTTTCACTTAATTGGTTATCAAAGTTGATTGCTTCTGATTACTCAGAGAATAAATCTTTCTAATTTAGCTAATCCCTAATTCCTTAGCGAATTAACCCTTTAACCTGAATCGAAAACCTAATCCCTTAGTGAATTCTATCAAGTTAAGCATTTAAAAGACTATATTATAAGGTTCTGCAGTCACGCATCCCTATCCCTAGGCAATGAACAATTGTTACTTTACTCAGGTCAGAAATTAGAACCCCAACATCCCTATTGCGAATCCTAACCCTTAGTACTTAATTAGAATGGCCAGTTCCGAATAAGAATAAAACAATGAACAACAGAGTAAAATAAAGCAATCATAAAGAAATCTCATTCAATACCAGTCAAATTACAGAGGAGTTCACATCGGTTCTTGGCCTAACCACAATACAGAACTTAGCCTGACATAGACATCAAGAACACCAAAGCTGTTGATTGGAACATGATTCTGTAGTAAACCTAGCCTTGATTCTATGTGAATTTGAATTCCCAAAGGTGTAGAAGTGTATAAAAATCTGTGTAAAAGTGTTATGGAATGTCCCTCTTCAGTCCCAGAAGCCTTTCTTTTATAGATGAGTTTAATTAGAGTAACAAAGCCTCTTCTCTGCCTCAATTTCGAACCATATCTTTTTAAATAAGGCAACAGCATCTCCGCCGCGCTGATGGCGCGAGTCCCGCGCTGATCGCGCGGTTAGTTCGAAATCATGGCGCTGATGGCGCCGGAGTCCCCGCTGATCACGCGACTAGCACGAATCAAAACTGTCTCCAGGCCTTGTGGCGCGAGTCGCGCGAGAACTGGCACGGTCCACGCGAGGCATTCGAATAGATGGCGCGGATAGCGTGGAATTCCACGCTGATAGCGTGGATACTTCGAGTTGAAAGGCTGTCTTGAGCAGTTGGCGTGGGTTCTAGCGCGGTTCGCGCGGGACCTTCAGCTTGGTTTTCTTCTTTCTTTGCTTGATTCTCCTCTTTTTGGCCCTGAAATCACAACTTGGCACTAAAATTAACTATAAACAATAAACTAGCTTATTCTAACCTAATTCCTAATGATTTAATTGAAATATAACCTAAAACTAAGATGTGTTAGCAACACGTCAAATAATTCCCAGATTTAATAGTTGTTGTCCTCAGCAACAGAAAGAACCTCAAGATAAAAGCAAGGGTCAATAATCAAACTGAACCACAATTTACAATCCTAGAATTTATCATGCTGAGTATAATCAATTCATATCAAAGCTTTCCATGGTACTTTCAATTCTGTCAAATAGTGAGAGTTAACTTGAGTGTTCCTCACAGACTGTGTCTATTTCACTCATTCACTCAAGTGTATCAGGCTATGATAATCTTTCACTCAACATAGTCATAGCACCACCATAAGCTTGAAAATATTCTCAACAGATACAAGCATAAATTGACCAAAAGGTCTTTCAGGCTTGTAACTTGGCTAGGCTAAGGTTAGGAAATTCTTTGGATAGTAGCTAAATATGAGGCTAGATCCAGTCTCTAAGTCCCAATCCTGTGGTCATCATGTTCCTTGTTCATCCCTTTTTAAAACCTGGTACTTTATTCAACAATTTATTCTCTGAAATAAAAACAAAACAAATAACTTTCTTTTTGATTCTTTTTCTTTTCTTTCAAATTAAACAACTTTCAGCACTATTCAGATTTTCAGCTGATAATCTCAGGCTTATTATTTTCCAACTGGCTTGTGCTTGTTTATTCTTGTTCTTCCATACCAATTGAATTCAACTTGTTTTTCCTTCATGCCTTGATGGACAATTCCCTGTTTTCCACTGTCATGGACTTGCATTGTACTTTCTCTAGCCCTAGGGAGGTTGGTCAAATGGATATAGCTCTGATTTGGGTAATTTGAAATGAAAGGCTCAAGCTCAAAGGAGGTACAAATGGAAAATAATTGAGGGTGAGTCAATTTGGCCCTAGTTTCAGAAGAAGAAATCTGCCTTAATCATATCAAATCACACCTGCATCCAGAGAAACAATTCAAATTCTAGAGTACTATGAAAATGGAGTCTCTCGGAAAAAAATTTACTACTGTTTTGGCTCAAACCTCACAGGTGTTAGACTCAAGTCAATCTCTGCTGACTTCATTTCAAGCATCATTTCAACTTCAACATGCATATCACATACCAACAATCACAATTCCATTCATGTATCATGCAGTTCATGCTATGTTTCATTTCACACAAGCTTTCATCAGAAAAATCCTATCCATTACTGTGTCCATTCACTTTTTATTCTGAAAAATCTGATGTGCTTCTAACCTTTATTGAATTAATTAACTAAAAATTTTAAATAAAATTTTTTCTGTTGGACATCCTTTGTTTCAAATACTGCATATGCATCCATTCCCAGATTTAGAAAATTGTTGTCCCCAGCAATAACTGAAAAGGATTATGTGCTGCTAGATATTCAATGATGTATGCATTATTTGAGAAATCACAACCAGAATGAAACATTAATCCAAACAGAACAAACTTAAAACAATTAACCTAAATGATGCAACATACTGAAATTGAAAATAAGAACAATAAAACAAATTTAGATGGTCCTGGGTTGTCACTTTGCTGCAGGATGCAGCAGCACTTGGCTTGTTGGCTTTCTCAATCTTTTTACCTGAAATGCAGAAAAAATTCCAGACTATACCTGATGCATTGGGTTGAATTCCCAGATTTAATCTTTTAATTGTGGTTCAGATCAAACAATAGCAACCAAGTCAGGTAAACTGTGCATTAGTGAATGATATTCAAAAATAACATCACAGTTTCAGTTTTTAATACAGCAAGCATGTGTACAAGCATCTGGGAAAATTAAAATGCTAAAATTTCACAGTGTGCCCATGATTCCCAGATTTAGTTTATTACATTTGCTCAACACATATTTCAAATCACAAGCTGTTTGTTGTTCACTTGGGGACATAAATTGCAGTGTTAACAATCATAAAACTCCAAAACAGGCCTCAGACACCTATAATTCCAAATCAAATATGCAAGCCAAGCTACAAGTATCAGAGAGTATTTAGCATTCAGCAAGGCTTACCACTGTGGATTCCCAGATTTAGATGTATTCATATCACACAATGACACCATTAGACTAAGAAAACCACACAAAATCATCATCTTTCATGCATGTATAGCTAATGATTCCCAGATTTAAGTTCAAACACCCATGGAATTTTATTTATATATATATATTTTAGGTAGTTCACGCGAGTCGCGCCAACCTGGCGCTGATCGCGTGGGGATGATAAAGGCCTGGCGCGGTTGGCGCCATAATCCGCGCTGATCGCACGGGACTTGAAAATCAGAGGCCTGAATTCGAACATTTGGCGCTGGTAGCGCCATTCTTCACGCTAACAACGTGAATTTATTATGCAGATGAGGTTCAAGGTCAATACTTTCACGCGGCCAGCGTGACATCCCACGCGGATGGCGTGGTTTGGCCGACTCTGTGGCGCGGATGGCGCCATACTTGGCGCGGATCGTGCCAAATTATGCAGATGAGAAGTCCTGACTCGAGCATGCCACGCGGTTCGCGCGACTTTCACGCGTTTAGCGTGAATTGGCCGTGTACTTGGCGCGGTTGGCGCCACATTTGGCGCGGTTGGCGCCACACTTTTTGACAGCCTTTTTCTTTGCTTTTTAATTGCTTTTTGTTTTTATTAACTTAACTAAAATGCATGAACCTAAATGCCTAAAATTTAAACATGCATAAATATGAATTTACTGCTATCAAAATCAAAACAGAACTTAAGAACCTAAGTATCTACATCAATCATCAAGTTCTCGGAAAAGATTCCAAGAATCGCTCATTTAACGTCTTGAGCTAGACGCTTCCTGCTGTTTAATCATTTGGGGATTTAAGTGGAATAAGAACTGCATCTCTATCCACTTGGTCTTCAACATGAAGCTTCAGCCGACATTTGTTAACTTTAAAGGTTTTGTCCTTGTCTAAAGAAGTGATTTCTACTATTCCATAAGGACAAACCTTTTGCACCAAGAAAGGACCAAACCAGCAGAGTTTTAACTTACCTGGAAGCTTGAGGCGAATTTTGGCGAGCAATACTCGTTGTCCTGGCTCAATTTCTTTTTGGCGACCGGTTCGATCGGTCGGTCCGAACCGGTTTTAATAACACTGCATATTAGAATATCTAGCTATAATGTGTTTAATTAAAGTAATTATAATTAGAGATCATATTAGAATATTTATATATAGAGTGCCTAATTAAAGTAATTATCTTTAAGAGTTTATAATAAGAAGATGGAGTTTGTACTTGGGGATTCGAAATGCATTAGACATTTTATGAACAACAAGAGCTTTTGAGAAGAGAACTCTTCCAGGAACAATTGGGGTTTGAATCTGTAAGGGTTTCCAATCGCTTTTATTTCTAACGCAATATTGTATGTTTTTTAGTTATTCTATGATCATGGTTGGCTAAACCCCTTAGAACTTGGATTGTGATGTAGTTGTACCCACATACTCTAGTTCATTTTTTAATAGAGTTCTTCGATGTTATTCAATAATTATATATTTTTGTCGCTTTCACTTCTATATTAGAATTGATCACTTTGATTATTAGTTAATTGGGCGTTAGCCACCATCTTCTCGTAATTACCTGACTTATAGAATTGTAGGATTCATAAAGCTTACATGACCAAACTAATGACATGAATCCCCTTTTACAAACTTCCTTGTTATTCATCTTTAACCCTAAATTCGATCTCAAATGACCAATGCAAGATTGATTACGAGGGAAGAGTATTCTCCAACCTTAACCATAGGCTGATAATTAAAACAAGAGGTATTATACAATTAATTAATAATTGAGTGTTCTTAATTAAAATAGGAATTAGGGAAAAAACGACGCATGTGAAATCATAGTCCGAGTCACTTTTATTCATACGTATCTCTTATTTGAAACTGTTGATTATCTTTAGTTTTATTTTTTGAACACAAACAATCTCCAACTCAAGATAAAAAGTCAAAATTATTTAGTTTATGCGATTTAGATTATTTAGGAACATAACTAGTATGCAGGGTACGATATCTAGACTTTCGAGTCCACTGTTGTTACTGTGTAGGATACACTTCTCCTTAGTCAATATATATTTTGCGTATCAAGTTTCTGGTGTCTTAGCTGAGGACTTGTTGCGGAGTTCTCGAATAATTTAATTTGTGTGAATTAAATATTTTTTTGCTCATATTTTTTTATTATTTTTTTATTAGTTTAAATTATGGATATCTATTGCAATTTATTTTTTTTCCTTTTTCTGCTAATTGTGTTTTAATCATTTTTCTTTGTTAGACAGTTTATGCTAACTCAATCTCATATGGGTGAAATTGGTGAGTGTGACCCTGAGATAAAAAAAGCCTATCACAGGTACAACGCTGAAACAAGGAGAAGAAAAATAGTCGTCGATGGAGAACAAGAGCGCACCTTGCAGGATTACCTCACCCATTCTGTGGGAATTATTACGGCCATACAACTCCCCAATCTAGGAGATCAAAACTGTGAGTTAAGGCATGGGTTGATCAACATGATTGAGAGGATACAGTTCCATGGCCTACCGTCAAATAATCATGTGGTCTATATGAGGAAGTTCTTGAGACTCACAAACATGGTGAAGAGCCCTGCCAATTCTCCTGACTACATTAGATTAGTTGTTTTTTCATTCTAATTAGAGGGAAAGGCTGAAGATTGGCTCGGTGATTTTGCTAAGTAGAAGCATTACCATCTGGGACTAGTGCTCATTAGCATTCTTGACGAAGTTCTTCCCAATGGCAAAGTTTGAACAATTAACCTGAGAGATTGGAAACTTTGCCCAATTTGAGCAGGAACTCTCTAAAGCATGGGAGCATTTCAAGGGGTTACAAAGAAACTGCCCACATCATGGCTACCCACCATGGAGGCTGATTCACATCTTCTATGGGGAACTGTCACAACACAGCAAATCATGCCTAGATGTTGCATCAGGGAGGAACCTCATGCATAAATGAACAAATGCAGTAGAGGAGATCATTGAGGCTATGGCCTATAATTCTTATGTAAGTGACAGAAGAATTCTTATGAGACCATCTGGAGTTCATCAGGTGGAAGCTAATTCATCTAGCTCATCTCTTGAACAAAAGATGAACATGTTAGCCAAACAAATAGAGACTATGATGAAGGCTCAGGTACAATTGATGACATCCACACCTCCACCTTTTGTTTGTTAAAAGTGTGGGGAGACATGACATATGTTTGGAGACTGCCCACACTCTCAAGCCTTTCAGGAAGTCAACTATGTCGGGGGGAAGACTATTGGGTATGACCTCTACTCTAATACTTACAACCAAGAGTGGAGAGATCATCCAAACTTTTCTTAGAAAGAGCAAAGAGATCAAAGGCAAGGACAGAGTCAAAACCATAATGTGTACAAGCTCTCTCACCTGCAAAATCATAATCAGAACATGTACAAAGGCCCTCAGTATCATGATCAGAGGCTTAAGCAGGAGGAGAGGAGACCAACCTTCTAAGATATGGTGATGGAGCACATAACTAAGAGTGATGAAAGGTTCAAATCCTTGGAATCCACCATGTCAAACCTTGTCACTCTTATGTATCAAATAACTCCTAGCTCACTTCTTTCCCGAATTAAAGCTAATCCTAAGAATGAGGAGGTAAATGTTGTGAGCGCCAAGAGTAGAAAGTCTATGGCAGAATTGAAGAAAGAGAAGGCCACTCCAACACTAGGAAAAAAGGCTCTCACTGAGAAGAGTCATGAGATAAAAAATTTGGGTGAGAAAGAGGTAGTGGCACTTCTTTAGGTAAGTGTTTCTTCTTCTTCTTCTTGAAGGTTAGCATTCTGCATATTCCTCAGCCATTAGCTATAACATTGTGTTGTTTTTGTTCTATTAATCGATTTTCATATATTGTTAAGGGTCTGTCTCGGTAAACTTTTCTAGAAGCACTTCTAAAAGAAGAAAATAAAAGGAAAAAATAAGATGAACTTCTCTATAAGTAAAAATAAGTTCTCCATGAGCTAATTTGTAAAAGCTCACCAATGTAGCTTCTCTAAAAGATGAGATGATATCTACAAATTAGCTAATGAAAAACTTATTTTTACTTATAGAGAAGTTCATTTTATTTTTTTTCTTCTTACTTTCTTCTTCTATAAGTGTTTCTAGAGAAACTTACATTCAAACAGACCCTAATTAAATCATTAATTGAAAGACTTTTGGCTAACACCCGCGCGCGCATGCATAATGATGATATGGTAAATTAGATGTGTCATGCATAATGATTATATGGTAAATTAGATGTGTCGGAACTCGTAAATTTCATAATTAATTAATCTTTCATGTTTTCTTTTATAAATATAATAGTAAGTATATATAATTGTATAGGTATAGGTTTTTATTTGTTGAAGTATTTTTTTATGTAAGAAACTTAGATAAAGTGAAACGAGTATACTTAATCCAAATTCGTTAGAATTTAAGAATGATGCGAAGATGTTAATTAACAGGAGAAATTAAGAAATATATATATATATATATATATATATATAAAATAAAAAAGCCAAAGAATAATATCCCATTAATTAATTAGTGGTGATAGTGCATGAAAACATATTCTTGTCTTATTTTACTTAAATATTAAATAGCCACTTCGATCAAAATTCAATGTACTCAGTTAAGAAAAAGATATATTAAAACTTGCATCTACCCCGTCACATCCCATTTGAACATAAATTTACACTATAATCATTCATAATCGTAAACATTAATTAATTAATCTAACATCTCATATAAATTAAACGACATATATATGTGTGTGCAAATTTCATGTATTATATAAATCATAAACAAATGAAATTCGACCTATTTATTCCCATAAGCTGTAGGTTATATATCAACGTAAATCAATATGAAATGTTTCTTATTAACATTTATAGCTTAATTAGCAGCAAAACCAAGAAATAAAATAAATTTGATTAACTTGGCACACTGGCATGATCACCTGGTCCACCACCAGAGGAAATCCTTGCGCCTATCGATCTTCTTCTGCAGTTGGAGGAGACCATAAAGCAAAACCTCTGCGGTTGGAGGACAACCTGGGATGTATATGTCTACAGGAACAATCCTGTCACATTCTCTAACAACAGCATAAGAATAGTGGTAGTATCCACCTCCATTTGCACAACTTCCCATTGAGATCACCCACCTTGGCTCAGGCATTTGATCATAAACCCTGCACCCATTAATTGATCCTCTTTTTTTAGCATCAAAGACGTGTTGAAAACTAAGGAGAATTGTAAGAAGAGGAGTGCTGCCAAAGTGGTAACTATTCTTTGAGACATTCTTCTTGAAGCACCTTTCGTTTTTAGCATCAGAGAAGTGTTGCATTCTATTCTTTGAAACAATCTTCTTAAGAAGTACCTTTTATTGCTCTCTCTTTCTCATGTTACAAAAATACTAGATAAAATCATAAAATGTAGTAGTTGTAATTTTATTATTTAAGAAATCAGGTAAGATATTAACTTTGTAATTTCTAAAGTGAGGAATATTTTGAGACAAATAAAAAAGAAAAGAAAACAGAGATATATAAAATAAGAGAATATAAATGACAACAACATAACAATAACAACAAAGTCTTGTGTGATTAGATAAAGTTGAGTACATAAATCAAATCATAAAATAAAAGTTTCAAGGATATTATCATGTAAAATTTATAAGAAATCCCAATTTTTTGCAAGTTCCTCTTTTCAGCTAATAAGAAGGATTTATTGCAGTGACATTATCACTGCATGAAATTCCATCCTTCCAATAAATTTTATCAATATGAACCTATAGAAG
>PYAF01003241.1:31608-43980 GCA_007407185.1 Glycine tomentella
AATATATTTATTTTTTTATTTAATATTTTTATTATAGAGTAATACAAATTTATAAAAAGTATACTAACAATACTCTTAACGTAAAATAATTTATTGTATTTCATTAATGATTAATTGATAAAACAAATTAGAGTCTCATAAGAGATATGAAAACTATGAAAATATGAAGCTGCTACAACTAAGGTATGATTGATTATATTAACTTGCCTCTAAACAAAATTAGGTCTAATGTTTTGATCCAAACTTAAAAAATCATGTAAATGTAACTCATTTGTTAAGTTGTTAATTGTTAATGTATATTTTAAAATTTAATGTTTTTTGCATAGACTAATTTTTTAATTAACTAATCAGAAATCAATATGAATATGACACATGTCAAACTTTACTAATAGTGTGTTAGTATCAATTTGATGTAAAAAAACAACATAAACTCAATATTAAAAATAAAGAGATCAAATTACATTTCTTAATAATAGGGGAAAAGAATCAAATTAAAAAAAAAAGGACTTAGTAATTTAGCTAAAGTAAAATATCCTATCACTACTATAATTTTTGATTGGTTAACTTTTGAAAGTACATATTGACTTTTAAATATACTTGTGTAGACAAAAGTCAAGTATCCATTCATTATTGTTGATTATAAATTAAAGAAAAATTAAATATACATAATTTGGAGAAAAGAAAAGCTAATTCAAAAAAGTCGCCCGTTATCAAAGTGCATAATATTCCCTCCCGTTTTCCCTGCACCATTCACAACAAAACCTAGGGTTTCTCTCTTTTTCCCTTTCAAATTCCGTCACCGTTCACCGATCGATTCTCCCAAAATGAACCTCAACAACCACCACCACCACGACGCTCCACCTTACGAGCACATGCTGAAGGAATCCATCAAACGCTTCTTCGCCGAACACCGCCGCGGCGCCACCGACTTCGCTGACTTCACCTCCATCTTCTCCCGCATGCTCCACTCCACCCCCGAACCCCCCCTCCCACTCCTCTGGTTCTACGCCGCTCTCGAATTTCGCGCCACGCGCGAACCTTCTAGAAGAGCCAGAGACCTCTTCCACTTACTTGCTTCCTGTTCCGGTGCGCGCGGCTCCACCAAACGAATCGCTGCACTCGCACCGTTACTCTTCGTCTTACACCGCTCAGCACTTCTTGGGGGAGAGGAATTCTTGTTGAAGAGCGAGGTGGAGGGGTTGGTGGAAGGAGTTGTGAGTTACTGCAGCATCTGTTGCGGCAGCGAGATTTGCCGCGACGATGACGTGGCGGTGTTGGAGTTCGGGGATTTAATTAAGGTGTGGACGGTGGATGATGATGAGGATTATAATGAGGGTGGGGTTTTAGGTTTAGGGTTTTTCCCCTTTGTGAGTGAAGAATATAGGAAGGGGATTATTGAGAGGGGCTGCGAGGTTGGGGTGTTGGCTGGGGTTGTTATGTGGGAAGCGCTTTTGCTGAAGCTCTGTTTGGCGTTCGAGAAAGGGATTGGCAGAGCAGAGCAGGAGAAGAAGCTCATGGCTTCCGCGGTTCAGACCATCACTGGGTTTCGGAGCTTTCGCTTCTTGGGTAAGACCTTGCTTTCGAAATTAATTAATTCGACTACTTTTTTTGCATTGAATTAAATAAATTAAAATTTCAAATAATTAAAGCTTAATTTCTAAAGCATTTTTAGTATAAGAGTTTTTTACACTGTTAACAAATTATTGTATATGTATGAACTTCCTATATGCGACACGCGACTTGCGACTTGCGACTTGCGACTTGCGACTTGTGATTGGACTGGATGATTGTGTAATTTTGTTTAGGAGTTTAGTTTTTATATGCACTATATATAAATACTTTTATACTGTGAATAAAAAAAAAAAACACGTATTGGATATAATTTTTAAAGTAATTTTAGTATAAAAATTAACAAATTTATCATACAAAATACTAGATAATATTATATGATTAAATGATAGTGTAAGAAATGTCTATATTGTAATTTTAAGTATATTTAATTAAATTCTTATTTTACTCTTTAAGTTTGTCAAATTAGAGTCAATTTCTCAAATGGTCAATTTTTGCATTAAATTAGATTTTAGACGTATAAAAATACCATTAATTACCTAAAGTTGTAAAAAGAGAGTCGTTTTTGGAAAGACATAGGAAATTAGTTACCCAACGTTTGGTTGTCTTAAAGATGAAAATGATTCTCAAAAAAGATGAAAATGATATTTTTATAATGTGGAATTGATTTAGTATGTTATTCATTTTTTTAACATGTATTTTTGAGTTTCACTGTTTAAGGAGCTTAGACATAATGTGGAGTTTTTTTTTTTAATTATTTGAAGGAGTATATATCTTGTGAATTGTGTCATTTTTTTGGGAGTTCATGAATGGAAAGTGTTGATGAAAAATAAAACTTTTAAAATTCATGTTATATTTTTAATTATTTGATTTCCTTATGTTTTTTAGGCACTGCTTATCACGAATTTTTAATATAATGATAAAATATGTTTTAAATTTATATAAATATGAATGTATCTTATTGTAGTCATTTAATTAAAAAGCTATTTTTTTTCCTTTGCAAATTTGAAATTTTTATTATTAATCCTTATAACTACTTAGTCATCTTATGTGGCATGTATTTTTAGCTATTTTATGCGGAGTATCCACAAGGTTTGAACTCGAGACCTTACTTAAAGGGATCAAGTGTAGTACCATTTGGACCAACGACTTGTTGGTATATAAAATGTCAATATTATGTGGTGACAAAGATTTAAATTTTTTTACAATTTAGGAACACCAAAATTAATTGATTTTTAAAAAGGACTAAAACCAAATGAAACTGTTGGATCAAGCAGGAATCTAGAAGGGGTTGAATAGATTCTTTTAAAATCTTTACAAATTTGTTTTTAATATAGATTAAAAATAACCCTTTTGAAGTAATCAAAGTTCTCTCAAAAGATCATATCAACATTACAATTAAGAAAGCTTTCAGATTTTATAATAAATGTAAAAGCAAAGTTTTTATGGCCCTTTGAGATCATTTTCAATACTATGATGAGTTCAAGACTAAGAGTTTTAGAGAATAAGAGAATCACACAATAGTTTATACTGGTTCAGTTCAATAAAGGATTGAATACACTTGAAATGTGTAGATCTTTAACCTTCAATTTTTCTTCACAAGATTATCAGTTCATGATGGTAGAATGAATGATTCTTTGATCAATTTCAATATTTAGACTAAATGCAGTGCAATTCTTTTAGAAGACTCTCTTGAAAGATTGAACATATCAAAAGTCTCATAAAAAAAACACAGGTATTTATAAATTTTGACAGTTAAAACAAATCTAATCGATTATATAATCAGAAAATCAGTTAATTTTCCAAAATCCCTTTTAATTTGCATTTCTAGCAACTGGTTAATTGATTATCAAATAGGGTAATCAATTAATTCGTTTCAGTCTGAGTATCTCTGCTTATTCTGTGTTGTTTGGGTAATCGATTATCATGTGTGGTAATCGATTATAGAATCACACAGAAAGATTCTTTTTGTTTCTAGGTGCTGGGTAATCGATTATCAAATGAGGTAATCGATTATCCTAAGCTACAGATCCTTCCTTCTTTTGAAATTGGCTTGGGCATTAAATTACCAGGTTAGGCAATTGATTAATTCGATGTTTCTAGCCAAATTTCAAGTAGAAGTAAGTTTTTAAGAAACTTAGAGAATAAGAATACTTGATTCATTTCATATTTAATCCACACTGAGCATGAAAAAGATTTAGACTAATACAAATGTCTTATCTATTAAACATGTTAAGCATTATAAAATTATCAAACCAAAACTAAGACTAACCAAAACTAAGACTAAGGGCTTAAAGCTTCGATATAACAAAAACCATTTTTATTGGAATTAATATTTAAGCCTTGAAATAAAAATCTATAAGTTGTGAGTTTCCTTTGTTGTGCAACCAGACACTTGAACTTTTTCTAGTATGAAAGTCAAATATTTATTATTATAAGACAAATTACTTTGAACTCTGCCTGACGTAATGAAGTTACTTACACCTTTCATTTTTGGCATTAATTTAATATTTCTCACTAAATGAAGCTGTAATATTGGGACTGAAAGTAAATTTAAGCCTTAAAATAAAAATGTAGCAGGGTTTCATTTGTTGTGCAACGTAATGAAGTTACTTACACCTTTCATTTTTGGCATTAATTTAATATTTCTCACTAAATGAAGCTGTAATATTGGGACTGAAAGTAAATTTAAGCCTTAAAATAAAAATGTAGCAGGGTTTCATTTGTTGTGCATCCATACTCGTGAACATCTTTATGTATGAAAAATGAAAGTATTTAACTTTATTACATGACAAATGACACTTTAACTAAGTTAACGAAGTTGCAACTTATACCTCTACCTTTTTTGGCATTGCACTAATATTCTCAATTCATATAATTAACAGTCAGAGGAGTTTGATCCTAAAAGAAAACAATCAGAGGAGATATGTGTTAATAGGAATGACAAACACGGTTATGTTATTACTTTATTTATATTGGCGTCCTTATACTCTGGTTGGTTTTGATGTTGTATGGACGGTTCATTCAGAGTTCTCTCCTGTAATCTTGCTAAATTACTAATCATGATGACCAGATACCAGTGTTTGTTAATTTTCTTAGTTCGATCCCTCTTTTACCCTTATTTGTTTATTTCTCAGCTTGACATTGGTCCAATCCTTGTGCTTTCTGGGGTGACCTCATTACAGTTTTCATGTTTGTTCTTCCTGATTGCTGATTGGTCTACATTCAGATACCCTTTTCAGGATGATGTTGGAGCCAGTTTTGCCAGTGACCTCTCTACTGGTCAGTACCATGTCTCTTCTGCTTTAATTTTCCTTAATCATAATTTGGAATTAAGGGCTTTAGTCAAAGCACCTTTTTCTCCTGAAAACTTTGTTGGATCTCAAAAGTCAAAAATAAAAAGATTAATTTCAAATAACTACAAGCCCACATAGCCCGCATGGCATATGTTTAATGGAGGCTATTCATGTCTTGACGTCACTGCCATCTATAGAGGTTACTCAGGTTAGCATGCAATAAGATCCAAAGGGTACTTTTTATTGGTATGCAAAACACATTTTTTAATGCTCAAGCTTTCTTTATATGATAATTGATTTAAGACCAGGAGTTGAAGTATTGATTATTGTTGGAAAATTATGATTTATATTTTGGAATTTTAAAACCTATTAACTTTCCCATAAAATGATTTACTTAACCCATTATTCATGAATGGTTCATTAGTTGTGATTTTCAGTATATTGTCTTTGAAAAGGGTTACTGCTTGGTTAGCTACATTAATTATTCATTGCCGTAATCTTCACGGTCATTGAATCCAATACTGGGCACCCTTCTTCTGTTGGTAATTTCAGCTCTTAGTTCAATGGAAATGACTTTATTTCCTTTCCCCCCTTCATCAAGTGAATGATGTATTACTTGTTTCTTATTTTTACTGTTACGTTCAACAACTGACTGCTTGTTTTACTACAGGGTTCTGAAAATGAAGTTCTTTTAAAAGAAGTCCTGTACAATTCTGTGATGATGATAGACTATTCATTCATTAATCCTCAAGCAGAATTTTCACTATATGCCAACAGCTTGAAAGATTTTGCTATAACTTGGTTGTTTGTTGCTGAGTTAGCTGTACAGTCTGCTAGGTATGAGAAAAAGACTATTGTGGCTGGATAGATGAAGGGGTTTCTACTTTCTAGAATGTTTCACCTGACAAGGCTCATAATCTGATTGGTCACAGGGAAAAAGGTGATCATGGGAAAGCTATGTCTTACATAAATGCCTTCTGTAGATCCTGCATACCCATTCAATTGATCAACTGGGTTACTAATCAAAATTGCATAGGCAGGAAGATCAGCAGACCAAATGTTTCCACTCCCATAGCTCTTATAAGTGAGTTCCTCTTCTCAATCTCAATTTTTATCAGCGTCATTGGTGATTGAATTAGGAATATAGTTAACTGAAACAAGCTACCCATTTATGTATTCCCTTTTGTTTTGTTGGAGAGATTTCTTCTTTTTTGTTTCCTCTTGCCTAATAGTTAGTGATTTTCATTTTCAGAGTGGCTTCTAGTTGTTGAGGAACAAGGAATTGCAGTATTTGCCGGTGAAACTGCCAAGCAGATAAACATCATGCTCAAAGCTAACTTTTTCACTTCAAGAACCGAGTGCTTGCTTCCAGTGATCAAACATTTCTTCAACAATCTGAACAAGAATCTCTATTTGAATTCTATGAATGGAGAAGCCGGGGCAGATAAACTTGATGGCGACGTAGAGATGCTTGATACTGTGGACACTGTAAGTTTGCCTGCTGCTGATAGTCTGAACAGAGTTATTGAAGGAACAAGAAAACGCAAAGAAGGGATTGAGGATGATACTATAACACAGCTGAAGTATATGAGATGCCAATTTCATGAGAATTCAGTCAGAGAAAACTCGTTTATATTCAGGCAACAGTGATTCTTTGGATGCTGGGAGCACAGTGGATTGGATATTTTGGTGTAACTAAGCTCCGAAAGTAATGGAGCAATATGATATATGGTAGATGAAACTGTGTAAGGACGCTGGGCTAATAATTTTTTGTGACCAACCTTCTTGGTCGCTTTTGGATTGGGCCCCAAAACTTCTTCAATATAGACCTTCGGCTAAAGTATATATGTTTGGAAATTCGTTCGACCCGGGTTTTCCAATTACATTTTAGTTGGAATATCTAATTAAATAGGTTAAAGGCTGATTAGATCTAATTGCAAATAATTACTATGTTAAATTTTTTATATATAAATTTTATTATCTTTTAACCTTATTCTTTTAAATTCTAATGAAAAAAATTGAACATCCAATAATACTTTTTTTTTGTTTAAGATTAGATCTAATTGCAAATAATTACTATGTTAAATTTTTTATATATAAATTTTATTATCTTTTAACCTTATTCTTTTAAATTCTAATGAAAAAAAATTGAACATCCAATAATACTTTTTTTTAATAAATGATTTTTAATATTATTTATATGCATAATATTAGTACTAGTGGAAAGATAGACACTGTGACGTTTGCTATTTATATTCATAGATTAGTACCAGTGGAAAGATAGGTAATGTCGTGTTTGTATATTTGTATTTTTATTTTTTGGAATTAGATTTGTTGCATACCTAAGTGTGATTATTTTTAGTAATGTGCCTCAGGTGGGGAGGTTAAAATTGAATAGTATGTTGGGTATTTGTGCAACAATTGTTTAAAGCGTAAAAAGGTCTAAAAAACGTGGAGTACTTTTGCCATATTCTTTCTATTACATACTTTATATAAGTTAAAAAGTATTGAGAATTACAAAATTAGAAGAAATTTATTAAATAAAAAAGTGAAATTAACAAAATTTGTAATTTTTAATAAATTTTAGTTAATATTTTTTTGTCAGAATTTATTATTGTTAACAATAGAAAGTGTTAATGGCCATTTTTCTATAGCCTTTATTATTGTTATAGACAAGATGTATCAAAATTTTATAAAATATGTACAGGATAAAAATTATTTTCGAGGCTTTCACAATTCATATGAACTTAAATATGATTGACTGAGTTGGGACTTTCTAATTTTCCTTTGCATTTTTTAAATCCATTTGAACATGAAAGATAAAACAATTTTGCCTTTAGATAATTATTTGTCATGCTTGTTTATTGATTTAACAATTGAGATTTGAGAGTGTATTTATTTCATGGTTTTTTCACCGAGTAATGCTATATTTTTCTACTAAATTTCCTACTACCTAGTAAGTATTGAATAAAAAGTAAATATATTTAATGTCTTGAAAAAATAAAATACATTCATTACTTACCATAAAAGGATATTAAAAGGATTTGTAGGAAGATTTAAAATTATTCCTAATTCAAACACATTACACATCCCGAGTGCCTTCAAAGTGGTAGGTTTAGTATGTGATGGAGATAAATAGGAAGGAATCAATTTCTAACACTAGTTTGCATGTAAAATAGAGAGGGAGAGGATCACATTTTGCTTTATATGAAATGTTGTTTGCTACCACTTCTCGCCTCACAACAATCTTGGGGTTTAAAAAAGACTTTTTTTTACTTAAGAAATACAAACTAATTAATTATTTATGCAAATAATACAAGCAAAATATTATTTACACAAATAATACATTTCATTGTACATGGTGAGAAGTCGATTATCTAAAAATTGTTTTTTTAATTAATGTGAGAAAAAGGAAAAAATGAATTCTTAACTGATTTTTTAAAACATTTTAGAAATGTTTTTTTTTAATTGTTTTAAATTTGTTTTTTTATTAAGTTATATGTAAATTTTATTATATAAAAATAAAATTTTAATTTGTTGTTAATTTTATATTTATTTTATTTTATTTAAATTCTTTATAAATCTTTCTATCATGTCAATTCCTTCTTATGACCTAACATGCACTTAGAATTTTTGCTGTTATTTTAAAAATGAAATAATTATTCCTTAAATAAAATATTTATAATAGGTGACATAATTTGAAAACAAGTTTATGTAGATAATTTGTATGATTTAAGAAGAGGGAAAAAAATAAAGAAAACTTAGATAAATAAGTAAGAGACTAACATGATTAAAATAGATAATTTTGAAGAAAGTGACAACTAGTTTATACAATAATTATACATTCATCAACTTGTTTACGTCATATTGTTTTCTTAAAAAATTGTTATATTGTTTCAAATTTAAATATTTTATTCTATTATTTGTAATTTTATATTTATTTTATAATTTAAATATTTTAATTCAAATCAACTTGTTGGTTAATTTTTTTTAATTTCAATTAAATTGTTGATTAATTATATATTTTAGTAATCAAATAAAATGAAAATATAAAAGATTTCAACTCTTAAAAAATGATAAAACATAAAATATGCAAAAGCATTCACAACAACATATGTAAAATATTTTTTAAGAAAACATAAATCTAGACAATTAATAACAAAAAAAATATAATTTTTTTATTAAAAAAATAAAAATGCAGTTAAGAAATCAGTTCCCCTTGATTGGATTTTAAAAAAATAGAACTAAGACATTGAAAAATCGATTCCTTCGAAATTGATTTCTCAACATGCACATTAAAACATATCATCTACGTAAGTAATTATTGGATTATATTATTTGCATAATTTTTTTTTTTGTATTTTTACGTAAAAAAAGTCTTAAAAAACGTAATATATACATTTAATTTATCATTCAAATCATTTACAAATATGAAAGATGAGTACAAGAGGATAAATAGGTTTGTAAAAATCTATTCCAATTATACATCTCTCCAATTATAAATGAAATCCAATATAAGTGTAATTGAATAATGAACAGTCATAGAAAATAAATGCTAATAAAGGACTTTTAATAATTTTACTTTGAATTAACCAACAACATCTAATCATTCAAGTCTTATATGATGGCTTGAACTTTATCAGTTATGTTAGAGACACATTTTTTTTTTATAACGTTAGACACTCAAATATGAACAATCAGGGTTCATTAAAGGCGGTGAATAGTTCAAATTATCTTAATGTGTGAAAAACTGTTTTATCCTTTACCTATAACGTTAGACACATTTTTTTATAACGTTAGACATTCAATTAATTAAATAGGTATGAGAGTTATTATAAATTATAAGATATTTGTTTTTAATTTTTATGTTAAAAAAATTATTGTGGAAGTTAAAGATGGTGGAAGCTAAAGGAGCATAAACGTATAGAGTTTAAGGAAAACATGTTGCGTGAAGAATCGTGAAAGTTTATTAGAGAAGTTAATGAAATATGAAATAAGATGACTATATGTGTTCAAAATATGGGAAGGAGCTAGGTGAAAGTAAAGGAAACAAAATTCTTACAAAGGAAACATGGTGGTGGAATGAAGAGGTGTAAGAGACTATTAAACAAAAGAATGAATACTTTACATCTTTGCATAAATGTCCCAATGATGAGAATTTGTAAAAGTTTAGAGTAGCGAGGAAAAATGCAAAGAAAACAGTGCGAGAAGCTAGAGACAAAGTTTTTGACGATTTGTATAAAAATCTTGGGAACAAGATTGAGAAGAAAGGTATTTACAAACTTGCAAAAATGAGGGATAAGAAGAGTAAAGACCTTACCCAAGTTAGATGTATCAAGCATGACAATCAAAAACTTTTGGTATGGGATGAAGATGTAAGTGAAAGATGGTTAAACTACTTTAGCAAACTTTTTAATGGGAATGGCGACAAGAGTGAGTTGGATTTGAAGGACGTTTCTGATGATCTGAATAGAAGATTTGTGTGCAGAATTAATACACATGAGTTAAGGAGACTTTAAAGAGGATGGAAAATAATAAAGTTTTGGGACCTAATGACATCCCTATTGAAGTGTGGAGAGAATGGGGAGATGTGACAATAAAATGTTGACCAATCTTTTTGATAGGATTCTTCAAACAAATAAGATGTCGGATGCTTGGAGGAAAAATATGCTTGTGCCTATTTACAAAAACAAGGGAGATATCCAGAATTGTTCAAACTATAGAGACATCAAGCTCATGAGTCATACTATGAAGTTGTGGGAGAGAGTTATCGAACATTGCCTAAGGAGGAAGACCAAGGTTTCCGTAAATCAATTTGGATTTATGTCAGGAAGACGTACCATGGAAGCTATCTTCTTAATGAAATAATTAATGGAAAAATATAAGGAGAAGAAGAAAGACTTACATATGGTGTTCATAGATCTTGAGAAAGCATATGATAGAATCCCAAGAGAAGTTGTATGGTGGACACTTGAGAAGAAAAAGGTAGCATTAAAGTATGTTAATGCAATCAAGGATATGTATGTGGAGTTAGCACATGTGTGAAAGCTTGAAATGAAACATAAAGGTATTTCCCTATCATGGTAAGTGTTCACCAAGGTTCAGCTCTTAGTCGTTATCTCTTTGCCTTAGTGATTGATGAACTAACGAAAGATATTCAAGAGGAAGTTTCGTTGTGTATGTTTTTTGCAGATGATATTGTGCTTATTGATAAGACCAAAGATAGTGTTAATAGGAAATTAGAATTATGGAGAAACACTTTGGAGTATAAAGGATTCACGATAAGCAAGAACAAGACGGAGTATATGAAGTGTGAGTTTTCGCGGATAAGAGATGTTGATCAAGACACAGTACATCTACTGGGTCAGGAGGTACCCAAGAAAGATGTTTTTAGAAACTTGAGATCAATGTTGCAAAAAGGTGGTGAGATTGATGAGTATGTAAATCATAGAATTAGTGCAAGGTGGATGAAATGGCGGAGTGCATCGGGATTTTTGTGTGACCGCAAAAAGAAAAATTCTATAGAATAGCTGTAAGACCGACAATGTTATATGGAGTGGAATGCTGCCTAGCACATAGACAACATAAACATAAAATAGGGGTAGTAGAAATGAGGATGTTAAGGTGGATGTGTGAATATACGAAGATGGATAAGATAAGAAATGAGGATATTCGACGAAAGGTACCAGTGGTACCAATATGTGAAAAGATGAGGGAACATAGATTGAGGTGGTTTGGGCATGTTATGAGACGGTCGCTGGATGTTCCCGTAAGAACAAGAGTTTGTTACCAAGAGCTCGACACAAAGAGAGGTAAAGGTTGACCGGAACTTACCTGGAGAAAGGTAGCTAAACAAGACCTAATAGAATGAGATATAGATTGGAGGACGGTATGTCTTAGGACGGAGTGGAGAAAAACTATAAGCTTGGTGGAGGGTTAAACCCATTAGTTCTATGTCCCATTCATTTCCTTATTTTAGTTATTTTCCTATTCTTTCACCCATTTTTCTCTCTTTTGTTTTATTTCCACGTTTTTCTTCCTCTCTCCCTTTCTCTGTATGTCTCATTCACGATTTATCATTGGGTTTATCTATCACCGATTCCAATTAACTTGGGTTAAAAATGTTGTTGATGTTAATATTGATGATGAGAAAAAGTGTTGTTATCCTTTGATTTAACGAAATCAACCCTCAAGCTAATAATGATAGTTAAATAAAATTAAGCACGACCAATATCATATTTTAAAGAAATATGGATCAAATGATTAAGTCACTTTAAAGATAGTGTAGTGAAATTTAATAAAGCGAAGAAATTAAATTTGAAAATAAAAAAAATAAAATTTTAACGTAACAAGAAAAACTTGAAATAAATTAATTTAAAAGTATAAAGAATTCAAATTTGTGGAAAATTTTAATACCTGAAATAAAAAATATTTTAAAATTGAAAGTAGTAACTCAACTGTTTTTAAAAACAAAAAAAAACCACTCAATAATTAAAATAAAAACTCA
>PYAF01003241.1:46656-63215 GCA_007407185.1 Glycine tomentella
AATATTTAATTTTTTATTTTTAATCGGTACTATTACCATTTTTATAAAAAAATTGTACAAGTGATAACTGTTTTTTGGTAAAAAAAATTGCCACAACACACTTCTTAATATACTTTTTTTATCGATAGTTAAAATTATTTAAAAAATACAAAATCTTAATTAAGAATTGAGACTTGAGACTCATTAATAAAATGTTGAATGCACAAAAAAATCAGGAAAAAAATGTTGAATGTACAAAATTTTATAACTTGTAATAAATTTCAGTCAACAACAAAATAAAGAGTGTATTTAGAATATGCAAAAAAATAATTAATATACATTTTTTTATGATAAGCTTGTTAAATTTTATAAAATTATCTTAAAAATTATATTAATCATGATTTATTGGATCACAATGTACTATTAAACAAACTCTTACAATATATTTTATTGGATGAAATATATTCTTAAAAAAAAAAAAACAAGAAAAGGGTAAAAGGAAACTAGTCGGCTTACCCAAGTGTGGTTAACTTAACCAGAGTGCCGGGTTGGAATTGTTTTGTTTGACGCGGACTGCTCGTGATGGCTCAAACAAGTGACACGACACAGAGTCGTCGGTGACTCGTTTGACTCGGTCGAGTTTTATTACTTAGCAGCATCCCTCACTCACTAAATCGCAGTGTTGGCAATAACAACAATATAAACACAAACAAACGCGAATCCATCTTCAATCTTCATCTCCACCTGCATTCCCAATTTCCTTCCATGGCCGATTCAACCTCTAGCGATTCACTCTCACTCGACATCGATTCCTTTTCTCCTTCACCTCAGGTATTATATAAATATAATCATTATCAATATTGTTGTTGTTATTGTTATTGTTATTATTATTATTCTACATTTTGTTTTCTATTATCGATTTAATGTTACACGCAACGCAACAACAACGAGAATAATGATTATAATCTTCTTTCAATCAACCTCGTTTAGCACTTTTCATTTGCCGTTTTCCTTCGATTCGTTTCCTTTTCTTTTCTTTCTTCTTCTCGAAGTTTAACGCTTTTTTTTTTTTTTATAATTTCGGAATTCTGCGTTTTTGTGTTTTGAGTTTTGACTCGTTTGTTTCTTCCCCTCCCAAGCGGAAACGGCGTTTTCAATGTCGTTTTTGGTTTCTGATATCGGGTAGTTGAGCTTGATGTAAGAATAATAATGTGAGCTTGTGATTCTGGATGGTTTAGGTGTTAAACGCTTACTGCAAATGTGGTTAGTTACTGGTTCACTTTTGGATGTTAATTGAGGGTTTTTTCATAATTGGTGAAGATGTTTTTGTTTGTGTTATCACGCCTTGGATGGGTAAAAGAAATTGGGTTGTGGTTTTAGACTTTTCTGTCGTTTTTTTTTTTTTTTTTAGAATTGGAATCGTGAAAGTCAACAAATTTACGTTCCGTGACGGTTTCTGATTGGATTGGATAAACCGTTTAAAAACCCTTTTCACTAGTAGTCTAGTGTAAAAATCCTTTATGCCGTCGGTGCATAAACTATTTACATTTTTTCCTCTCTATTGAAAAAGAGTAAATAGTGTCTGCATGGTTCTAATCATAAACCACATACCTTATACGATAAGTTTGTATTTTTATAATAATTATCTTAAAAATCATATTAATAATGATTTCTGAATGGTTGACATTACACTGACAATATATAGGAATTAAACTTCAACTAATTTACAAATCTTTTCCAAGGAGATCCTTTAATTGGTTTGACAGTTTATGAGTTATGACAGTGCATGAAGTTAAACTCTTTTTTTTTTTTTTTTTTTTCTTTCTTTCTTAATAATGTTGTGATCTGAGTAAAATAATGATTTTCTTCAAAAAGGTGTATCTTCACATGCAATCTACGATCTTGACGCCTTGAAAGATTTTGTGCCTTGTTATGGGTTGTTTCTTTGCATGTGACCTTTGTTTCGTGATTTCATTTTGTTGCCCCAAACATGTTCACGTCTTTGGTGCACATGCTAAATGCTCACACATGATTAACGGCTTGTTTTGTTAAAGGAAAAGAACTTGCTTCCCTAGAAGGAAGCTTCAAAGTTCAAACATGGTATTCTACACATTTCAAATTATGAACTCAAACTTGCTTTACAAAATCTTTTGCTCACTTACCTGATTCCCTCCCCATTTGTTATTATAAAAAACATAAAGGCAATGGTATATAATGAACAATTTGTTATCTGTTTCTGTTAACTTCATCATGTGCTGTTCCTGATTTTTATGCTACTGATATGTTTCTGCAGGAACATATCATCAGAACACGTCATGGTTCCGTATCTGTTGCTGTATATGGAGACCAGGATAAGCCAGCTCTAATCACATATCCGGATTTGGCTTTAAATTGTAAGTTAAACTGATTTTTCATTTTATGTATATCCCATGATCCTCCCCCCTCCCCCTTAATTTTTCATCAGAGCATTGCACTTAATTTGTCTTAAAATTACAGCATCTACAGATTTATTGCAATTACGGTAAAAATGCTTTCCTAGTAGATTCAATTTAACCAGAGTTTTAAAATCTGGTACTTGCAGTTGCTGGTATTGAAATATGTATAACAGTTTTTATCAAAAAAGTTAAACACTTGCACTCCCCTCCCTGAGAAACATGTATTTCTTTTCTGACAAGTCAAGGACAAGGCTTGCTCCTAAAAGATTTTATGCAGACAATTCAGACAAAATCAAATCTAATATTGTCGTTTTATAAATTTTGCCAAACATTGATTACTCTCAACATTTTTTTTCTTTTTGTCGATGCACTGATATTCTAACCTTTTTTGTTTTCATGCATGTGGTTTCATCAGATGTCTCCTGCTTTCAGGGGTTATTATTTTGTCCCGAGGCATATTACCTTCTGCTCCACAATTTCTGCATTTATCATATTAGTCCACCTGGGCATGAGGTCTGTAGCTTTGTATCTTGAAGCTGTACTATAGTGTTGCTTGTATGTTTATAATTTACCAGGTTCCTTATCATCTTGTGCTTTTTTCAAGAGTTATTGCAGTTGGGAGCTGCTGCAATCGATCAAGATCACCCAATTCTTTCTGTAGATGATTTAGCTGATCAAATAGCCGAGGTTCTCAACTTTTTTGGGTGAGTGTTTAGCTCTCAGCAGTTGCTTTTCATTTAGTGACATGAAGAAAATTGCTTTAGAGCATTTTTCACCTAATGTTGTCTTGACACTAAGTTCCTCCTAGAATGGACAGATTGAAATTAACCATAGAAGCTGATTTATCCTCTACCTGTTCTTGTTTTGCAGTCTTAGTGCAGTCATGTGTATGGGAGTAACTGCTGGGGCTTACATTCTTACCTTATTTGCTGTAAGTTTTCATGTGTGTTTGCCTCCTCCTCCTTATATGGCTTCAAGATACTTACACGTCTTTCTACCACTTGACAACAGATGAAGTATAGACAACGTGTTCTTGGTTTGATACTTGTTTCTCCTCTATGTAAAGAACCGTCGTGGACTGAATGGTTGTACAATAAGGTTCTGTTCCTATGCAAGAAAGATTTTGTTCTGTTCTAAAAATCAATCTTGTTCTTTTCTGAAGACTTTATAATATTTTGCAGGTCATGTCAAATTTACTATACTTTTATGGCATGTGTGGGGTGGTAAAGGAAATATTGCTGAAGCGGTACTTTAGCAAGGTATGTTTTTGCTTCCAAAAGCATTCCTTCTTGTTTTTTTTTCCAGTGTGTTAGGTTAAAACATTGACTTTGATTTGTGTTGATAGGAAATTCGAGGTGGCACTCAATTGCCGGAGTCAGATATAGTTAAATCATGTCGAAGGGTTAGTCATTATTTATTTATTTATTCATTTTCACGTGGAAACTGGGTTATAACTGATAGCTGGTTTGAAGCTGAACACTACTTGTCTGAATCTGTTTCAATATTTTCTTACAGTTGTTGGATGAGAGGCAGAGTTTGAATGTGTGGCGATTACTGGAAGCTATTAACGAGTATGATTACACTTTCAAAATAGTGATTCTCGTATTTCTTTTTGAGGGAAGAGTAATGTAGAAGTGGTGATTATCAGGAAGTTATTAATTATTGCTAAGGTTGCAGCATCACTTAGAAAATGGTTATTGTTATAATTGCATTCATGGCTGATGATTTGTTTTGATGTACAAATAGATATGTCAACACTTTAATTCAGTTCTGGGACAACATTGTTCTTGTTGCTTAATGATATATTTCATTTTCATTTAACTTCGTATTGGCTTCTAACAGGAGACCTGACATAAGTGAAGGGTTGAGAAAACTACATTGCCGTTCACTTATTTTTGTTGGGGATATGTCACCATTTCACTCGGAGGCTGTTCACATGACTTCAAAGTTAGACAGACGATTCAGTGCCTTAGTTGAGGTATTGAAAATAAGTTCAATTCCTATTAATTTGTGACAAGATTGTGTAACATTGCAAATAAGCTTAGAATTTAATAGCTGTGGTGGAACTATAGGTTCAAGCATGTGGATCAATGGTAACAGAGGAGCAGCCTCATGCCATGTTAATACCAATGGAGTACTTTCTCATGGGATATGGCTTGTACAAGCCATCCAAGTTGAGTGTCAGCCCAAGAAGCCCCTTGAGCCCATCATGCATTTCTCCTGAGCTTTATTCACCAGAGAGCATGGGTTTGAAATTGAAACCCATAAAGACACGAATTTCTCTGGAAATCTAGAAGTAGATTAATAAAAGGCTGGGAAATTGGTGCCCCTTCTGATTGTATGGTCAGTGGGAATGAATGAGGGGATGCCATGCCAGATCGTTGTAGATAGGGAGATAAAGGAAATAAGAAATCAACAAAGAGGAAGGAAATGGGAAGAGTTTAGTAGAAATCAACATATAGTGATTCTTTCATTTGTAATAAATCATAGATCATAGATTTTAGTCAATGAGTCTCAAGCCTATGAATCGTTGTAAAGCTTCGGGATTGTTTTCATATTAGGGGAAAAAAGGGAAAGTTCAGATTACAATTGTAAAACAAACATGGGAAGGCATGAAGTCATTGCCGTGCTATATCTCCTGTTTTGAAGTATTTTCATGTTGTAGGCATCTTATTCTCTGTCAATAAAAAAAGTTATCTGTTAAAAGTTCACAAGTAAATGTTTATTCAGAGGTCATTCATAGTGGAAAATGATTTTACGTACTATTCTTTGTTACTACTTACTACTATGTTGATTAATATCATGCAGGTAAATAGCGAATTGTATGCAACAAACATTAATTGTGTATTTGTTAAAACATTAATAATAATAATAATAATAATAATATTAAAATAATTATTCTAATTCTATCAACATGCTACATATGCCGTAATCCCAAGAAAATGTATAAGCAAAATAAAATTGTGATCATGTTTTCAGCTGATTCTTAGATGCATGAATCAATGTCTAATGTAATTATATACGAAACATTAAGAAGTCCTCAGCAAAAAGATATTAAACGCTACTGCAGTCAAGAAGGTTGTATTGCTCCTCTTCAAAAAGATATAAAAAAAAATAAAGTATTAATATACTAAAAGATAATTAGGTACTTATTTTTTTTTTTCCTGATCCTTTTAAATTTTCAAAATATATTATAAGGTTGGCTCGGTTCACGTGCTGTTTATAATAAAAATCAGCAAAGTTTTTTTTCTTTCTATCCCACGTCTCCTCCTTTGCAGTTAATCTTGTTTAAGACAAAATGGAACACTAAATGTGGACGTCTCTTCCAATAGAAATTCGAACCTTAATTCATCACATTACGTGAGATTAACTCCTTCAATTAAACTCAATTTCCGTTGGTCATTAGAATGAATAGGTTTTAAATTAGAATGAATAGTTAATCTTGAGATTTTATTAAATTTTAGTTTATAAATGAAGAATTATATCTTAATAAAATAGGTAAAAGTCTAAAAAATTGCATGACTAAATCATGTACCTGTAAACCGTTTACATTATTAATCTGAACATGTATAACTACAACCTATGTTTCAAAATGGGCCAAAAACAGAAAGGCCTAATCTCTTATCACTATTATGAGGCCCAACTAATGTTCCATTGTGGCATTGATAAAAGATTATAGGGCCTAGGTAATATTTAAAGTAATTTTCCAGCAATTAAACTAAAGTTAAGATTAAAAATAATAATTCTAAATTTAGTTAAATTATTTAATATTTCTATAATTCTTAAATTTCAATTTTTTTTTGAATTATCTATTTTTAAATTGAGGATAAAAATAGAAATAAAAATAAATAAAATAAACTTTAAACATCTACAGTTAACATCTTACAAAATAATAATTCTTCGTTAAATTTTTTGAAAGCTTTTTTAAAAGTCATTTTGGCCTAACTGTTCCATTTTTTTTTTATAGAAAAACCCTGAATAAACTGATGAAGCAGTAAACACTAACCAAATTTCTTAAATAAGAAGGAAGATTTTCTAAGCTGACAGCTATAGCTCACTAACACTCCCAGAAGTCCTCCTATATAATCTGTGATGAAAGTTGTTCATAACTTCATTTGGAATTAAGGATCTCTAATGAACAAATCAGCAGGATTAAACAGTTAAAATTTTTGAATGAAATTTATTGTACAGTAAAATAATAAAATTGTTCACTCTACAATATAATTTTGGTTGAAATTGTGGTTTATTCCTTCCTAGTTTTCAACCATCTAGCTTTTCACTAATTCAATCAAGTATTATGAATTGGAACTTGTATAAATGACTTCTCTTGTCTTCAGTCCCTAGAAAAGTATCACTTCTCTTGGCTTTTAATTAATACATTCAAAGTGCCACACACATCAAGTAATTTAGATTCAAACTAAAACAAACTAGGCGTTTTGACAGTAAAAAAAAAAAAAAAACCGTGTTATTTACTGATATTCCATGTTATAACTACGAGAAAATGGTCTTTGGGCATCCATCATATGAACGCATTTTTCCAAGATAATTGTAAATTGCTCAAATAATACACAATTAAGCACGGCATTATGCACAATTCTGATTTCAATTGTGTTGAGTTTCTTACTTGATCAAAAAATAATAGTAACAACAACAACAATAATAATAATAATTCTCCATCATATTGTTATGACACCTTCAGCTTCAATTGATATTCAACATTTGATTGTTCATGTTTCTCCTGCTTCTCTGAGTGATCTCCATTCCTTCTTCATTTCTACAAGCTTTTCTTCTACTCATTTCAGCATACATTTCTTCAATCATAGGCTTCCATAGTCGAACACGCGCATTGATAAACCAATTGGATACCTGGTCAATCAAACCATAAATACAACTCAAAATCATCATCAATGATAACAAGATGTTTGCTATTTTTCTTTCTGTAAAGTTTACATTCTTCATAGCAGATTGCTCCTCCCAAACAAACTATTTGGCAAGGATTAAATCGTATGTGCAACAACTAACAAGAGAGAAACAACTCAAACAAATACCTGGCTTCGCGTCAACCCACTTTTTACTGCAAGTAAATGCTTCTCTGCATCTTTTGGATACCTGAAATCCATCACATTATATCATATTAAAAAACATATGCATTTGAGGGTAGATCCATGCACAACTTTTAAACTCACTAAATATGTATGCTCAGCTCTGATGATTACAGCCCAACAGCTTATGATCATGTACTAATTCGATAAATTTCTTCGTATGCAGAGAAAGTTAAATGAATTGAAGTTCTCCAAAAATTTGAAATCAACTTATGTATATCAGCTTTTAGTGGATCCGCGGGGTCCCAAATGAATTGGCTTATTCGAAAAAAGCCCTGTTCTTTGGAAGATCTATCTCGTGTCTGGTACTGCATTGTTAAATGAGAGAACATCTAAAAAAGTTAAGTGCATAAGTTGATTTTAATTGATGATAGAAGTTCGATTCATTTTATCTTTGTATCTTCTCTAAGTGCTTTTGTAGAAATTAATCCAAATAAGACCTTAAATTTCTATATAAGTTCTCTCATTTAACAACTCTACAAACTAAAATGCATTAGTTGATTTGATTTTAAATTATGAAAGAAGTTTAATTTATTTTATCTTCTTATTTTCTTTTCCTCTAAATGATTATAAAAAAGTTTCTCCAAAGAAAGTCTTTATCTTTGAGTAAAGAAACTCACGGATGGAGGAAATTCTGAAACATCCAAGTGCGTAGAACTGAGACAGATCTTTCCGGCAAGCCCCTTTGGGGCCTCCATAGCTGATCTTTTCTTTTCAGCTGTTGGAGAGCCCATTGCTTTTGAATGAATGATGTTTCAAGAGACCATTCCTTCTCTTCTGAACACAAGCTGTTAAAATCCGGTCCCATGGCAAGAATACAATTGCTAATCCGCTCTCGCAAGTCCTTGTATAAGAGAGAGATCGTTTGAAGTGCAAAATGTGCATGCATGTGTGGATCCAGTTCAGTAGCAGCATGGAAGGCAGATACCACAGTATGAATCTCATCCAAACATTGACTATATCCATTGTCCACCTGAACACAAAGAAGATTACTATTATTATGTCAGGATTAAAACTTTCATATATTACTTATCAGTTTCAGTTATGTCTTTTAAGTTTAAAAGGTTTTACTTTAGTCTCTTAAAGTGTCTTTGTTGGATCAATTTATGATTCTGTCAGTTTTTTTTTACTAACATGAGAATGTTTATCTAATACGACATCTCTCACAGTTTGTTGCATGTCATTAAGTTGATCAAATTAGTGTGGTAAACTGACCAAAAGACCAATGTGGTATAACTGAGACACTTAAAAGAACCAAATTGAAACAAAATATATTTTAGCCTTTATCTAACCATTGTCCTAAATACTAGCAAATTTTTCCATGCATAAACTCTAATGTGGAAAAATTGAAACTGCGAAGTGCAAAGTAAACACATTGGCAAATATAATTAAACCAGGACCATAACTTATTCTATTCTGCTAATGAGTTCAGAGGTAGCATTTTACCAGCTGGAGAAGCATGAGAAGTTGGGATTTGTTTGATTCAGTTGCATGTCCTTCCGATGTAGATTCTTCTACATGTGCTCCAAACATGGAATTTGCATTTTGATTATTCTCTACCCTTCTCTTTGGTGTGAAAGCTGAAGCTGACTTATCTCCTCCTGCTCTAACACCAGCAGCTGAGTAATTTATCTGTTCCACATTTTCAAATGAATATGTGGCAATTTGAGCAAGTATATCTTGAATTCCAGCAAGAAATCTGGACCCTAATATTGCTGATGAAAACTGGACATGTTTGTTAGAGCCTAATCTCATACACAGTTCCTTACTGCTGCAGGAGGATTGCTCCAAGCCTGACCCTGTTCCGTTGATGCTCTGTGATGCGCCGGAGCAGCTCATCTCCGAGCACTGACCAGTAGTTTGAGGAGATCTTGCAAGACTTAGTGATAGGTCATTACTACAATTAGGGGAATTGTAGGCAAAATTAGCCAAGTTTGCAACATTTGATGATGTCCATCCGTTTTGAACCAGGCTTCCTATGGATGAATAAGCCAGGATCTCAGTTCCATCAGCCTCTGGAGCTCTCAGAATCTTGTTCACATTCCATTTACCAATACCGGATAATTCATCGTAGGCATGATGATGATCACCAAAAGTTGCAGGCAAAGGGTTTGATGTGCCCTGCCAATTATTGAATAGATATGGTCCTAATGCCTCCAATGAACACATTGAATGAGGCAAAGCTGCTGCACTCTCTAAATTTGCTTGAAGGCCAGTTCTAGCAGCAGCAAGTGAAGCAGAAGCAATTGGCCTTCCTCCAACCAAATGCTCTTGAAAATCATTGTTGTTAATGGGATTTGATGCATCTCCTACAATAGTCTTTCCTTGTGATGTAAGGAATGAATTTGAATCAGCAATACTAGCAGGGTTTATGAAGCAACCTTCAACATGGACATCATTTGCAGGTTCACCTTGCTCTCCAGCAAGCACTGGAATTCCGTTTATAATTTGGTTTTGGTTATTGAGGTCAAATGAATAGCAATGAATCAGTGGCTTTGGTGCTAAATGGCGAGCAATTTCGTCTATGCCGGTAGAATTTCGGCCAGCCATGTCTAGTGGAGCACTGTACATGTTGTTCTCCATCTAGGAAATGCAACAAGAGGCTCTTGACACTTCTTCAATGGTCTTTCAGAACAACATTACTTCATGAATGGTATGGTCAGTGTTCATATTCATGGTAAAACTGGACTAGAAGATTCCCCTTGGAAGAATTACCTTACTCAAGGAAAATAGGTAAAAGAAAATAAATTGGAACAAGGCAGCAAAAAAAAAGTAGATTGCTCTCTCACATGTGATTTAATTGATCACCATTCCAAAGTAGACAACTTACTGAAAGACGAAAGGGGAAAAATTAATAAAAAAATGCCTTTTTTTTTTACTACTTATGTAAACTTAAAATGATTTCAAGAGAACAAAGTCAAAAGCATGCTCATCAGCAAAACCAAGTAAAACAACATTCCCTTAAGCACAGGAGTAAGGAATTAGTTACCTACCAGTTATCTCCAACCAGGACAAGCGGCGCCACCATTTGAAAACATCTTCAAAGGATGTGTAGTCACCCACCTTCTCTAAGAACCTAAAAAAAAACAAAAAAGGAACATTAAAAATAAGCACTGCCTATTCTAAGTTCTAAAAGGTTAGAGGGTCATCAAATATGACCTCAAAGATTATAATTTATAATTTATAAGCATAAGCAGAAAGCACAATGGAAAAAAAAAAAAAAAACACAGATGTCTTATCTGGTCATTTTGCAAATAAAAAAAGACAACCACCTCAAGAATAACCAAAAGCATGGAAGAGAGTGTAAAGGCTCAAGAGGAAAAAAGATAGATTACATTGCATAACAAACAAAGAGCAAAAAGAGCTATACGCACCTAGTGTTGGAGATGAATGAAAAAGGTGTGTGAGTGTGAGATAGATGGAGGTAGAAGAGCCACGAATATGTAAAAGCAAGAAAAGAAAGAGAGAGAGAGAGAGAGAGAGAGAGAGAGAGAGAGAACACAGTAGACAGAAGAAGTAGCCTTTGGTGCAGTGCCACTCATTTGTGTTGCAGCCTTTAACGGGCCCTCTCTGATCTCTTTTGTCCTCCTCACTCACTCACTCACTCACCTCATCAACACACACCTATTACTGTTACTATTATTATTATCGTCTGCTTCACTGCAATGCAAATCAAAATAATATCTGGATTCTCTCTCTCTCTCTTCTGTTCACAGCAGGGGGGGCCTCAGAAACATTTTGGTGAAGACCCTTTGGTTTTTTAGCCATTTTTAAACAAGATGCTAACGTGAACAGAAAGATGACTCAAATGGGGTAAACCAAGTGCAAAGACTTTCCTTACACAATGTAACAACAAAGGCACGAGGGAATTGTATTGTACTACTGTTTTTGACGTGTGAAGGAGAGAGAGAGAAATGGAAACACTGTTATAGTTATAGGCTTTGTAGTGTAGCTGTGGGCTGTGGACTGTGGAGTGTACTTTCTTGTGGGTAGCCAGACACAGACCCGAGAGCAGAGAAAAAAAACTCATGATGATGTAAGCAAGCCGATAAATGACGACAAATTTTGGAGTGAAAGCTCTTTCATCATTCATTAATTTATTGCACCAAATCCACCATCATTTGCATTTAGTGTTGGTCTTAACATTCTTTCTTTCTATTTTAATTTAAATATTTCTTTTTCTTTTTTTTTTCTTTTCTGCACAATCAAACACATTTAATAAGATGTTTTATTAGGGGTGAGTATAACCCAACTCGTCTCATTGGGTAGATATTCGAATTAAAATTTATAAATTTAAGTTTTGATCAAATACAAGTTAAATTCCAAGTGCATGTTTGAAAATTTGATGGGCACGCTTGAGACAACAATAACACCTTTCTTATTTCTCGCAACCTACAAATTGGTTTTATTCTTAAATATATTTTTAGATTCTCCCACTGATTCAATCCAACTTAGTTAATTTACATAGGTTTGAATATTAGAAATAAACATGACAAATTTTGGAACATTGTTCACATTGTGGTTTGGATTGTCCTAACATGATTTAGCGTTAATATTCTCTTAAGCAATTATGTATTATATTTAGAATGATTATTTTATTTTATTTTAAAATATGCTAGAAAATATACCTTAATTTAAAATTATATTTCTATTATTTAACTATATATAATGTTAATATTGATATCTAATGTTAAAAAGTGTGATTAACCCGATTTTGTTCCATTTATTTTGGGTCTTATTTTGATTGGCAGGGACAAGGATAAACTTGTCCTTAACCATCTCTTACTGATCCCTAGTTTCATGGGTTGAGATGGATAGCTAAGGGAGTTCATGATAATCAATTATAAAAAAAATTAATTATAATCACAATTAATTGGTTATTATTTTAAAGTGTGAGTTGTTATAAATTTATGGTAATTGACTTCAATTATATATTCTTTTAATAGGATCAATTTTGTGAAGTTAAACTCAACTTGATTAAGATCAAATAAATATAAGATAAGATTGGTCAATCCAATTTGTTGACATAATATATTAATAATAGATATTAATGTTTACATCATCATTTAATCACAAATCATCATTTGAATTATACTATTTATATATAATTATTTTTCTCTTAGTCATAACATTACCTATAATTAAATCGAAATATTATACAATTTTTAATTAAGGTATACTTCTTAACATATTTTATGACAAATAACAACAATATAAATGTTATAATATGTTACTCAAAACATTATTTATTAAGTTAAGAAAGTATATTATTATTACATAATCATTTAAAAAACAAAACTTAAAAAAAAAAAAAAAAAAACATAAGACATTGGATTGGGTTGGGACAACCCAGAGCACAATCCATCCTTAAAATAGTCTGGGTCTAATTTCTAAATCTAAACCTGTCAAAAACCCTTGTGGGACCAAATTGAGTAAATTAAGACGAACTAGATCATGAACACTCGTAGTCGTAGTAGCATCTATGGTACTACAAGGGTTTTCTTGGTGGAATATTGTAGGGAAATTTAGGACGAGTTTACTATATCCTTATTTGATTTTGAAAATTTGATCGTGAACTTTAATTTAATCCAATAATAGATAGAATAAAATTGGGTCAACATGACTTAGCAGCATAATATATTAATATTAGCATTATTTTTTATTTTTTATATTATGATATTGATGTGGAGTATCCATTAATTTTAATGATAACTAATTTTTGTCAAAAAATTTAATTAACTACCTTTAATGGATCTTTGCTTCCAATCATGTTTTTTCTATTCATAAGATTCAATTCTGACATCTTATTTAAGAAGATCAAATTTATGATCAATTGGATCATTAAATTGTTAATTATTAATATTAATCTTTGAAATTTTGATAATATCAATTATGTGAACCTAGATTTGACCTGATAACATATAAAATAAAATTAGGCCAATGTGACTTTAGCTTCAATTTCAAAATTATCGTTTTCTTCATTTTCTTTCAGGAAAGAGTGATATAAAATCATTATCAAAACTAGAAATTACCTCTCTAATAAGTGAAATAAAAATACTTGGTGTGCATAATAAAAGTCATTTTAGTTTTACAATATTTATTTATTATTTGAAAATACTTTATGAAAATATTAAATAAAAGCTATCATTTCAAAATGTAAAATATTCATTATGTTGTATAATAATTAAACAAATACTATAAATATTTAGAATTATTTAACGAGTAAAATATGACAAATGATAACAGGTTGGGTGTCCTTTTGCATATATTCTGGGATTGTAATTTGTGTGTCGTAGACCATAGATTTCTCATGTCGGTGTTGTGCGCGTCTCCGTACTCTCTTCTCTAGGCTGAGAATTATCATTTTTCATTTACATAGATTACTTAGGGTTAAAATATTATTTTGATTTATCATGTTCTTGTATTTTTTTTATTCTGATTTTTTATATTTTAAAAATTTTATTTTGATTTTCTATGTTTGTGAATGGACTCAAAATTATCCTTTTGCTCATTAAATTATGATGTGATATTAATTTTATAATTATTTTATTAAATTTTCAGTCAGATATTTTTTGGAGGTTGATAACCATAAAAAATTGCTTGTTTGAAACATATAATAGGTATTAAGCAATTTAATTAGATCTGAGATAATTTTTTAATACCTATTAAATCTTGAGATAAACAATTTCATATAATTTTAAATAGTTAGAAAATGAAAAAAGAAATTAACATCACATCAAAATCAAACTTTTAAAATATAAAGAATAAAAAAATATAATAAATCAAAATGATATTTTAGTCATTTGTTTTTGGAGGTCAAGTATTTTCAATCAAATAATTCTAAATAGTTGTTATAAATGATTAGAGGTGAAACAGGTCACGTTTGGTTAAATCTGATTTTGACTTGATTTAAAAATATAAAATTTGGTCTAATCTATTTATTTACAATAGGCTTTTTTTTAGACTTGGTCTGATCTATTTAAAAGCCTGACTATGTCTATGAACCTATTAAAAAATCTATTTTAATAGAAAATTTAATTTTACAAAATACTTTAAATCAATTTAAGAAAGTTAAAAAAATAATTTTAAACAAAAAATGTCTCAACATCTTACTTATATTTCCAAATAAGTAATAATTATTTTGAGATTTTCAAAGTGATTTTTTGAAGTGATTGATCATCCACCTTCATAATAAAGAAAAATATTTATATATATATATGTGTGTGTTAAATAAATCAATCTAATAGGCATAACATGTTTTTTTTTTTTTTTAAGTTTGAGTCTGATCTTTTTATTTAAATATGCTTTTCAAAAAGCATTAGTCTAATTTTTATAATAAACAAGTCAGGTCAGATCAGACCTTAAATAGATCAGGTCAAAGATCCCTAATAGACGGTATGACCTATTTTCATCCCTACAAATGATTAAGTTTTTTCTCTTTATATATTTATATTTTCTGTAACATCATAATTTATATTAATTTTATAGTATCATAATCTTTTTGTGATATCATAATTATTTTTTAAAATAATTCATATTTCTTTATATAATTTCAATAAATATTTGTGTATCTTCTTCCTGAAAGCACTTGATCATGTAATGCAAAAAATATAAGGAAAGTTGGTTTGTTACTTCAATAAGACAATAACAATGTCCTTATCACTCGATATATATAAAACACAATGTCCTTATCCATGTTGTCTGTGGAAATTATTTTCTTCTCAATTTTCATGAAAGGTTATTCCATTAATTTTGAGCAAATTGTGCTAGCTGCTTGCACTAATGAGATGTCGTGAATAATTTTTGCAAGTACTGATAAAGTTTGGGTAAAACTGCTATTCCTAATGTAAACCAAGAAACATTAAGTCAACATATCAAATCAAGTGAGTCTCTAAAAAAGTACGAGTATTGTCCCATTTTCTTCTCCATTTATCCTGTTGTTATTTTCTTCGATTATTGGTTGGGTCATTTTTTGTTTTTTGGTCCATTATTGGTTGGCTCATTAAATGATACAAGACAATCTACCATAGGGACATCAACTGTACCAATGTGTATAACTCGTGTTCGTTCCTAAAAAAAATGACAAAGCCATGTCCGCGACGTGTGCATTAGGTTCTTGTTGTACCTTGGATCATCATTCATTAACATTAGAGTTAAATATGTCTGTGATTTTATATGTTTTTTTCTTAATTTGGTTCTTATAATTTATCTTTAGTCCTTATAAATTTATATTTTTTAATTTTAGTTTTTGTAAGTTTTTGTTTGTTTTTAGTTCCTAATTTATAATTTTTTTAATTTTAATTCCTATAAACATGAACTTATAAAAACTAAAAATAAAAAAAGTAAAATTTTAAAAGAATTAAAATGAAAAAATATGAACTTATAGGACTAAAAGAAAAAAAAAATCTTACAGAAATCAAAATAAAAAAAAACAAATTTATAGTAACTAAAAATAAGTAAAAAATATATGAACCAAAATTGAGAAAATGCGAACTTTCAAAAGGATAAAAAAAACATATTTATATCTTAATATTATTAAGCCATTGTTGAGTCCACTATTATTAAGTCTTAACCAAGATTAACGTGGCCTGAGAATGTTGAAAGAGCTTGCTTAGATAAGGGCCTTTATTTTTCTAGTCGTCGTTTTATTTTTAGGCCCAAATACACATGGACATGAAGTGATGACCGGAGCCTAAGAATAAGGGAGTTGCCATTGGCTTAACATCTTTGTCTATTGGCCCCTACCAAAATTTAAAATTTCCAAAGTACTCTTCCCCATAATGCACAATGGAACACACTTTTGCTACATTAGTGGGTGTGAAAAATATTGTGCAACGAAAGCTGGGCAAATTTTTTAAAAAAATACAAATTAAATCAATAATTAGCAAAAGGGGGCAAATTGGCCAATATTTAGGAAACTGGGGCAGCCAAACACGCCCAGCTGGGGCGTGTTTAAACACGCCCAGCTGGGGCGTGTTCAAGCTCATGGCGCCACGTGGCAGGGAAAATGGGGGGATTAGGGTTTTTGCGATTTTTCGTAAAA
>PYAF01003241.1:63315-93127 GCA_007407185.1 Glycine tomentella
CACCCTACACCCTACACCCTAAACCCTAAAGAATAAGCCCTACACCCTAAATCGTCAACACTAAGCCCTAAATCTGAAACCCTAAATTTGATACCCTAAATCGTAATTTCTCGTAGCAATATCCGATGAAGACATATTTTATGTCAAAACGCTCGAAATTAAGAGAAGTAATTAGATAAACAAAGAGTGGATTGCAATTCACTGATTGAATAGACAAAATATCAGAAAACGAAAAAAATTTTAGGGCTCCGAAGACTAAATCGCAAATTTGAGGCACTTAGAGGCCTCGTTTGGGAAAATTTTTTGGGCAAGTCCCCTTTGGGGACTTGCCAGCGGCTTCTCCTCTCGATTTCGAGCGCGTGGCCACCGGTTTCGCTCAATCGGACGTCCCGGTCAAAAGTTATGACCTTCCGTAATTTTACGAAAAATCGCAAAAACCCTAATCCCCCCATTTTCCCTGCCACGTGGCGCCATGAGCTTGAACACGCCCCAGCTGGGCGTGTTTAAACACGCCCCAGCTGGGCGTGTTTGGCTGCCCCAGTTTCCTAAATATTTGGCAATTTGCCCCCTTTTGCTAATTATTGATTTAATTTGTATTTTTTTAAAAAATTTGCCACGAAAGCTGCATTAGTGGGGTGTGAAAAATATTGTGCAACAAAAGCTGCATCTGTTTTACATTTTTTTGCATCCATACTAATGCAGCAGAATCGTAATTTCGTAATGTAATTGGGTTTTGCAAAAAAATGCACAATGGATTCAAAATTTCATTGAGTAAGTAGGGGTTAATAAAAAAAGTGCACAATAAAATCACTATTTCATTGTGAGAAAAATTCTGCAACACAACGGAACTGTGATTTCCTTGGGTTGCCACAAAATAAAATAAAAATATAATCACGATTCCATTGTGTAATTTGAACAATAGAATGTGATTTGATTGTGTTGACAAACACGGATAAAAAAATACCATGCACAAGAAGAGTTGCATGAGGCTAGGAGGGAAGAGAGGTAAAGAGGAAAGGAAGGAAGAATTGAAGAAACGGAAAGAGGAAAGGAAGGAAGGGTGGTCCCAATAATTGGAAATGATATTTTTGTCTTTGTCATGATCTGGTAGAGACCAGGAGCTAGTTGGGGCCAATAGTAACTGTGAAGAAGAATAGTACTAAGAACGGCCCAAGCCCATCTTCAAGAGAGTTTCTAGCTAACTCTATTTCGATTAAGACTACCAACCTTAATGTTGCTTCACTTGCTTGCGTCTTATGTCATGTCATGATCAATGCTTCGTCTAGGTTTGTTAAATACTTGTTCAAATACGACGTATTGAATTAAAAACTTACAATAAAGTTATTATACATATACTTGTGATGAAAGCGAGTTATGTAAAGTCAATGTGCTTAACTTATTGTTCGCACTTTATTGTACTGTAGCTAATGTTATAAATTAGTTAGTTAAGCCGAGGCTCAAAGTGGAAAATAAGGTTTGAAGTTGTATTGTGTTGTGTATAGGAAAAAATGCCGAGCCATTTTTAATTGACTTTTATCTTGTTTGTGCTTAAAAAGCAAAATAATAAACAAAATCAGGGGAAAGAGGAGCTTTCATACTCATGTTTCGTAGTCACATGATCTTGAAGGTTGGTCACAAGTGATCACGAGATCTTCTCTCTTAGTTTTCCTTGCTGTTGAATTAGGTGTTTGACATCTAAGCAGCACAAAAAGGTGTTTAACTCAACTACCATCCACCTATTTTTTCTTCTTCTTTTTCTCTTGAATATTAATCAATGCTAAGATAATACACAAAAACATTAGAATTATTCGTGGAATCTAATGCCACTTGAGGTATAAGTTTTTTTTTCCTCTTTAGTGATTATGTCATATGTATAAAGTGCTTATCAGATTTAATGATGACTAATTTTCACTTAAAAATTTGACTGATCACTTTGAGCATTAACACCATTTTTTTTTAACTTTATACAATTAATTTTTTTTTTACGTTAATTCTTATTTTAAAGGAGCACGCAAAGCCCAGTCGAACCCACAGGCTAGAAGCCCATTTAAATAACATGCACAAGCAGATCGCAAGTCAAAATTTACAATTACTAATTGACGTCAAATTTCTCGACTTTTATATACACGGGAGCTTACGAACAGAAAAAAAAGTATATGCATGGGAACTTCATCAGTAACATTATTTTTTTTTTCTTCTTCTTCGTGTCAGACTCAGTCAATGCTTAACAAGAAGGCCAAATCTAAAATATTTTAAGACCCATTCCACATTAAGAAAGCTTGAAATCCAATGCAATCCTTCTTAGATTCAAACCATTTTTCTATTCCCTATATGGATAATTGACTAAATTAACATTAAAGGGCATAACTTAACCACCACACATCGAATCAACTGCATTTAAAATTGCAACCGTGCCAACGACGATACTATAAAGCCGAAGTAAACCTCACGAACTTATCATCATCATTATTGGTGTATTGAACTTATGAACTAATTAGTCCAACATATACAAAATAAAAACCAACTGTCTAATCAAACGCTCTAATTACAAAAATAAATAAACTATATATATTCTTATAGTAAAGAATATCAAGAAAAGGAATAAGAAACAAGGAAAAATATATTCCAGGATACTATGCAATATTATTAATCATCAATGGACAAATAGATTTCAAGTGCGTGTTTGTTTCTCCATTTTGGTACATTAGAATTCGTACAAACACGAAAACAAACACATTAATTAACCTAGCTACCCCAGTTCCTAAACATTTATGATCAATAGAGAAATTGCTATGATACAAAAAGAAATCTAAGAATTTCGGTACATATATATATTTTTTGCGCCAGTAATTGAATGAGTTTGAACATGTTAAAGAAAGAGAGAGAGAGAATTTCTCAATAACAATACCAAAATCCTTGAATTTCATGATGGTACCATAGAATTTCTCCATTCACTGTTGTTGTTATTGTCCATTCATTGATGAAGCCATGGCCACGACCCCAAGTTTTTGAAGATTGAGTTTGACTACGGTGTCAACAAACATCTTGGTATCTTCCTCCGTATTCCCTTCGGGTATATCTACGATGTAAGATTCCAATACAATAGTATAAACCTTACCCTCTTTGTGAAATTCGTTCACGGATGTGACTGAACGATAGTTTTGGAGTCGGTGTTCGCCCCCAACGACCCTAAAGCTTAGGACGTGTTTGTCATCGTCCAAGATCTCGAGCCTCTCGGTACTCGTTGAGGCCGGGAGGCCCGAGACCACAGTTACTTCCCTAATACTACCGACGCCGCCATCTCCTTTCATGTTGCACCCTTTGATGAAGTGCTTGTATTTCTGAGGGTTGTCGAAGCTCCGGACGAAGGGCCACACGGTGCTCGCAGGTGCATCGATACGGTATGTTATTATGGAAGAACATGTGTTGGAAGATCGTTCGAATAGGTGGTATTTTTTTATGATAGGTTCGAGTTGGGTTAGTTCCTCGGTTGTTAGGCCTTGCACATGGTGGTGGGTTTCGGAGGCCATGTAATTTTGGGGTGTTATGAACTTATGATTTGATGATTTTTTGGTTGAGTGATGAAGCAAAATTATCACGCAAAAGAAAGAAGAATTGAAGATGGTAGAGGGAAGAGAGGGTTGTGAAATGAATAAGGATGGTTTAGGTTACCATATCAATTATGATGTTGATATATAAATGGTGATGGGTAGTGGACAAAATAATCATATGAAAAAACAACACATGACGATCGATGAATACGCTTATTGATCGATGAATACGCTTATTTATGTATGGGGTTGTCTTTCTTTTTTTCTTTTTTTTTTTTGGATGGATATGCCCTGGACAGTTCAGTTTTATATGACACCTACGTCATTGCTCGGGAGTCAGGACCACGTTAATTAATTTGCAAAGTATTTTTTTCTACAGTGCACACATATTGGTTGAACACATATTGCTTGAGAACAAAGAGAGGATATGAAGGAAAAAAATATAAAAAATGAAATAATCTATTATTTGGAGACTCCATGCTATGCTATATACATGTAAGTGAAGATATAAGCAATCTTATTTTTATATATGAAAAAATATATTATTATTATATTTGTAGTTTGTAATCTGAATATGAGATCTTTTAATAAAAAGTATATATATATATATATATATATATATATATATATCGTATGTAAGGGATATAATTTGTAGGTTGGACCTCAAATTTAGCTATATGAGGAAGGTGTTGGCTACAAGACTAAGGTTTTTTAAAATCCTCTTTTGTATTATGGTGATTTGAAGCTGCATGATTCGGTGGTGCTTTTGAGGTTTTTATTTTATTTTATTTTATTTCTCTTTTGGGCATCTAGTATTCATATGTAAGGACAGATTTATAGCAAATTGTGCGTCATGTTGACCTTTGCCTTTCCATTCTTAATCCCATTTCTTTTCTTAAAAGTGAGATATTTATAATCGGATATGTCAAAACCATGGATAGCTTTGTTTACTCTAATAATTTAGGTTTTGATATTTAATATAACTTTGTTTACCTATAGAAGTACACATTAGAATTAAATTCGTAGTAGACTATAAAAATTGTGGAGCATATAAAAAGGTGACTTTTTGGAAAAGGAATGTGATTGTTGGTTTGAAGGGTAAGATTGGAAAAGAGGAGTAGTCGCAATCGTTGAAAAGGGTAAGTTGGGAGATTCACAAATCATGTGAGAAGTCTAACAAGAAACTCTTATCCGCGTGATATAAACTTCACTTTGCAGTTTGCAGGATTCCCCACCTCTGATTTGGACCCACCCATTCCTCCACCACACGTCTAAAATTGTTCCATTTATTCAATTAACCTTATATCAGTTATTTATTATTTCGGCTAGTGTGTATATAGAAATATGAGTCATTATTGATAGGGGATGCTTATCATTGATATCAATTCTCAAGTGGTATCGATCGTCATCATCATGTTTGTTGAGCCCTTTTTGCTTGGGACTTTCTTCCATACAAAGATCGAGAAAATATATAGAAGCGGCAAACTAGAGATACAGCTTTTGCATGTGTGTGGCTAGCTGTATGCATGCGCAAATGTTAGCAGCAGCAGTAAAGTCACCATAATTAAATTGCTTCAAAGCAAGAGAATCTATCAATATCTATTGTCTTTCTCTATCATTCTTATCATTTTACACATATATAAGTAACAACATATTGTGGTGTAAGAAAAATTAGACTTGAATCTTTTTAACCAGGTATTTGGTCAATTCAAGTATTTTAAATGAAAAAACTATAATTAAAAAAATGAGATATCAATTAAAGATAATTAACCAACAGAAATTAATTATACATAAAATTGATAAATACTTTATATTAATAATATGATAACTAAAAAATAAAGTGTGATGAGTTAATCTTAATGATACATTTATATGTATATGTGTGCAAATTATAATACTTTCAATTTTAAAAATATGAGTTTTAAATTTAAATCATATTAACTAGTAGTATACATGATGAATGAAATAAAAAGTAATTTTTATATGAGTTTTAGAAAAGTTATTAGGCATGGCAACGGGGCGGGGGTGGATATTGCATTCCTCATCCCCGTCCCCAAACCTGTTCCCCGCCCCCGATCCCAGTTGGGTTTTAAAATCCATCTCCATCCTCGTTTCCGCTGGGGGTCGGGTTTTCCCTGCCCCGCCCTGTTCTGTCCCCACTATTTGATTAAAATAAAAAAAATAATATAACTTTTTTTATTGAAAAATCGGACGAAAATGTTAATTACGTAACAAAAAAATCATAATAACAAACCCACATTTAAAATATGGGATCATAATTTAAAAATTACAAAACAAAATCATTCAATTCAATTAAAAAATTAGAAAATAATATATTTTTTTTTATTTTTTTAATATTATTTATTACCGGACGGGGCAGGGGCGACGACGGGGACAGGGCAGGTATCAGTAATCCCATATCCGCCCCCGCCCCCGCTTTTGGCTACTGGAAAAAACCCGAATCCGAATCCGAAAAACTCAATTTTTCCTCGTTAAAATTGATATGGATTCGGACGGGTACCCACGGGTTCGGGTCCTGCTGCCATGCCTAAATGTTATGTATTTTTTTTAATTTTAACTATTTAAATATGGTAAAACAAAGGGGTGTTTGTGATGTGATTTTGTTTGATTTTTGATTAAAAGTCATTCGAACTAATCAACTAAACATACAAATTATATACAATTTAGTTTGATTAGGTTTGATTTTATTTTAATTTTAAATCTAAATCAAACCAATTTTTTTTATCTAATTTGATTTTTGTAATTTTTATTAACATATTTAAGTCCTCTTCCATATATTCAGTATATATTATTAACTGAATTATACTCATTCGATTAACTAATTTTTATTTAATACTCTTTAATATATATTCACATCATAAAAAAAATTGTAAAATTCAAAATTATTATATATCCCCATTGTTCCTATCAATTTTCACAAGATAAGTAATCATATTTACTTTTATAAATTAAAATTTAATCATGTGTCTTGTTAATATCATCTGAAACCATAAATAATGTATAATGATATCCCGAGCAATACAATAATTTTCTAACACAGTCAGGTCAATAATTAAGGTGAGAACACTGGCTAGTAAATTAATGTATTGAGTTTGTCCCTCCTGAATTTTGTTTTGTACTGAGATTGAGAAGAGGCGAATAAGTGCTCAGAAATTCAAGAAAAGCTAGCTAGCTATATACGCGGGTTTGAAGATTCAAATTCAAACAAAACACTGACACTGTCTTACTGGCAATATTAATTATGAGCAAAAGGCTCATTGGACTGACTTGTGCTTTTGCATTTTTGTCCATTCTTCATGTAAAAAATGTTACCATTATTTTATTGTCAATAACATAAATATCTATGTTACTACACAATAATGTGTTGATCATCTATATTTTTTTTTAATTTACTCGATCTGTACAAAGAGAATCTAAGTACTACACAATTATTTATCCTACTCTAGGCAAAAACAAAACTAGTCAATAGTAACAAAAGATGACTCATCACTCATTCATTCAACTTTCAACAACGTTCCCGATTTGGTATTGGTGGAATTGCCTTATTGCTAAGTAAAGGCAAATGGGAGAGGGAGACACAGTTCTTGAAGTTATAAATGCCAACCTTTGTTGCTTCCAATCAGAATTGGAGCAAGTTTATTTATCATTGATGCTTCCACATGGGTTACCACTTTTCACTCACATTCTGCAGCGCTCAGCACACAGGAGTAGACACAGCCTCTAGAAGAACACTTTTTATTTTATAAAATTAAACTTCCAAGTATCAATTATTACTCCCATCAATTAATAAATAAATATTTTAAGTATAGTACAACAGCAACACAACGTGTTATCGTATTAACAAAAATCTACCATTCTTGACTACGAAACACCGAATATTCATTGTTTTCTGGTCTTATTTTAATCTATATATACTCCTAGTTTAAAGTTATGCATACGTTTTCAAAAATGATTAATTATATTAAATTTCATAATAAAATATACTTATTTTGTAAATGATTTATTATACTATGTAGATGAATGTTAGCCACACCAAATTTGCCCAACCAACTTTCTTCTCTTATAAGTTTGGTTTAGATAATCAGTTCAATACCTGTTTATCGAATCTAACTTTGATTTTGGTGTTGGGTTACCAATTTGCATACCTATTAAATGCAAGTGTGAGAGTAGAAAATATCTTGTATTGGATTGGAATGAGTTTGTGAAATAACATTTAAGCTCTATAAATTTAATGTCTTTAAATTTTGGATTGAATGTGAAGTCAAATTTACTTGTGTAATTTAATCACAACTTATTGATAGAGATTTTCTTACGCTTTACCTCATTTTATTGGTAAACAAGTGATATTAAAGTCGATAGTATGACTAGGTGATAAAGTTCCTATTAAAGTGGAGGTCATGGTGTAACTTGTGACTGATTCAAATGACTATTGAAATGTAGTAAAATAAGTAGTGGTCGATTCATGAATAAAGATCCTTTTGATTGAAAGTCTTCTTAATAATGTAGAGGTTAAGTAGCGTGTTTCGTGATGTGAACTAATGCAATACTATAATGTTAAAAAGTTCTAAAAAAATACTTGAACATTATACAAAAACAAAACACCTTATTGTTTATTTGTCCTTAAGCAAAAAAATAAATAATAAAACAACCTAATGATACTAGGAAAATATATTAATAAGATAACATTTCATCGTATAAAGAAAGACTGTAAATGCATAAAGCTGGATCAAGCTAAATTAGCTAGTGCACTAAAACACACATCACACACCAAAAGCATGATCCAATGCAAAGCATTATGCAAAATTTGTAGAAATTAGTATGAGAATTGAAAAATTATTGAAGCCAAACTCACCATTGCATGTTTTAAATGACCGAGATGAAATCTAGCTAATTTATTAATCACACTTATTTATAATACTTCACAATGTCCTTTCAATAAGTGATTAAGGTATTTAGCCTAATTCTTATTAACCAAATCATTGAAAGCATTGGAACAAAGTCCCCCTTTTCAATTTTTTATACTATAGCTTTTCCAAATTCAGTTGTCAATCCATGAAATGAAATGTTCATAAAAAATAATAGTTCAATCAATGAAATATACTAAAATAAGTATAAAAAGAATGCAAAAGAATTGCTCTTAAAACACATGCTTATTTACAAAAAAATGAGTTTACATATTTAGCAACAGAGTACCATATCAATTGTATCCCAAGAATGTGCAAAGGCAGCAAAAATAAAATAGAACATTGATAATAAAGATTGATTTAGTTGGTAAGGATACAAATCTTATATCATAAAAACGTGAATTTGAATTCAGCTGTCAATGTAAGAAAACTTTTTGATAGGTAATTTATAAGTACTTTTGTAAATTTCCATTTCAATGAATCGCGAAACATATCTTAATCATGATAAATTCACATAATTCAACTCATCTAAACGTTTTATGTTAAAAAAAAAATAGGCACATTCTCAAACTTATACATACACCTTATCATTGGCCTAAACTATACAGAAGAAATTTGATTATATGTTTCAAACATCAACCTATAAGAAATGCAAACAAAATGTACTTAAGAAAATAACTAGAAAAAAAACTACAAAGAAAAATTGAGAGAAAAAAGTACTCCCTGATCCTTGGGCCACAAGGTGTCAAACTCATCTTTGCATTCGTTGAGATCATTATCATTATCAGCTAGCATCTGGGCAATTGCTTCCTGCACCTCCCAAAACCCAAACAGACAACAATATCCCTCCATCGAACCACCCAACAACACCGTTAAATGCAAACATCACCACCCAACATTGTCGTTGACCACTGTGGTGCAGGGAAGAAGGCACGCAGAGTCGGAACACGAGAGAAGTGTAAAACGCTACAGCATTTCCTAAAATGGTTTTCTGGAATAGTAAAAAAAAATTAACATTCTGAAAAGGGATTTCAGAAATTGGGATTTTAACATTCCAGAAAAAGGATTTCATGCTAACATAATTTTGAAAATGATTTTTTATAATAGTGATTTTTTTTAACATTCTAAAAAGTGTTTTCTAGAATATTAAAAAAAAATCACTATTACATAAAAACTTTCCCAAAATGTTGTCGCGTTTTACACTTCTCATGTCCCTAACGCCATGCATGGCTTCTTTCCTGCACCACAGTTGTCGACGATGATGTTGGGTGGTGGTTTTTGTGTGTAGCGGTGGTGTTGAGTGTTGGGTGAAGATGGAAATTACAAGAATGAAAATTACAAACAAATGATATATTTGTATTCTTAAAATGGGACAAATGGTCTGAATTCTGAAATCTATTCCCAAACTTGAACTAGGAGTTTAAGATTTAAACTTTCACATTTATGATTCAGTTTCACATAAATTGGATCTTTAAGGCTATTTTTTCATTAAAAAACCCTTATGTGAAATCTAAAAATATTTAATTTCGTAACCAAATACAAATTGCAAGGATATACGGAAAATGAGAGGAGGTATAAGGGAGGGTAGAGGTTATACATTTGAATCTCTTACTAAAAAAAAATTAACCATTAATAATTAATATTGGTTAATAAAAAAATAAAAACAAAAACAAAAAATGAGTTTAAAAAATTAAAAGAATCTGAGTTGCTAAAAAAAGCGGTTTTGTAAAAGGGAAATCACGAGGGCCCCTAGCCAGCGACAATGAGACTAGTTGTTGTGGTCCTCTTGGATTCTAATATGGCCTAGTCCTTGTGTTCCAGTCACCTAATTGGAGTATTATTTTTCTTCTCATACAAGTTAAGAAACAAAATTGGCTTTTAAATTGTTGTTTTTTATTCACTAAATGATGATGGTTTTTTTTATCCATAAAAATTGAACAACAGAAAATTTACAATATTTATATACTCTCTGTTCAATCAATTAAGTTAAACCTTTTGATGAATATGACTTGATTGTATACTCCTCACACCAATGCTATATTTTTCACTATTATGCACAAGTGAGAGAATTTGGGTGAATATGAATGGAGATAAGAGAAATTCGTGAAAAAAAAAAGAATATTTTAAGGATGCTTGATTTGAAAGAAACTGGGAACAGAAAAATTAAAATAAAAAAAAAGAAAAAAAGAAAAGAGATATAGAAAATAAGGTGATTATTTGTGTTTTAGGGAAGAAAATGAAAAGAAAGCAAGTGAAAATGAATAAAGAGAATAGAAAGGAAAAATAATGAAAAGTAAAATGATTTTGTAGATTATTTAAAAAGAAAAGTTGAAAAGTTAAAAAAAAAAGTGCATATAAAATGCCATAAATGTTTATGATAAAAAAATATGTAAAAAAAAATATTTTAATATTTTAGTACAATAATACATTATCCCTTTTCTTTGCTTCCGACGATGAAAGAGTTGTTGTAAGAGTGGGTCTCAAGTGTTTTTCCATCCATACTTCTAATTGTTGCTAATATCATACCTAAAAAATTATAATGAGTATTGTTTTTTATCCTTCTAGCTTTTATGTCCATTTTCATTGTTTTCAAATAAGATTCTTAAGTTATTTGTAACTTGTGCGAGAGAAATTGAAAGAAAATAAAATTGTAGGCTTAAATTCACATTTTGTCCTTAGGATTTCGTAATCGTGTAATTTTGATCCTTCAATTTTTTTTATTGCACATCTAATCATTATGTTTTACTATATCATTATTAACGTGTCATATTATTAATTTCTATTAAAATCGCCGACACACTATCAACGGTCAAAAATTGCTAAATTTTGAAAATGTGGAAACCAAATGCGCAATAAAAAAAAATTAGGAACCAAAATACATAATGATGAAGCTATAAAGATAAAAAATAAATTTAAGACAAAATTATAACTTTTTCTTCGTCTTGTTTAACTGTACAGGAAATTAAAGAATATATATATAATTATAATGACATAAATATCTTTGATAAAAATATTATAAAAGCATGAATAATTTGGTCTTTTAAATGTAACAAGATACTTTCTCTAATTTTTTTTTCAAATTAGAAAGATCCCAACAAGTATGAGTTCTACATAAATTCTAATCTTTCATTCAATATTATAAACATATATCAAATAAGAGAAAGAAAAATATTTAATTTCTATCTTTCCCATTCTTCCTTCTCTTTTATTCTTTTTCACCTCTTCCTAAAACACATGCAGCATCATTTGCATTGAACTAGGGGGAAATTTTTGACACTTGTTTTGTCAATTCATTATGGAAAAATCCTGAACAAGAATAACAGGATTCAATTGAATTATAAGGTGGTCTTTCCCTGTTTGGAGGACCATACTCAACTCGGGACCATTTAAATTGGTCAGTCATACGTTAAATCTTGTGAGTTCAGACAAACAATAAATTAATGTGAGATCTTAGGCAACAGACATTTTCCATGCCTTCAAAACTTGCAACCAATTACTGGTTCAAAATTAACAAATCTCCAACTACAATTAGGTTGGTTTATCACCATCTTACTCTTAATTCCTCTTACAGATTCCCAATGAGACTTCTTTAATTTTCTATTTTCAAATAAAATCTTATTAACCAATTTCTTTAGAGCATTAATTAAAAAATAAAATAAAAAATATTTTTTTATCCCAGGTAATATAGTTTTTTACTTTCCAATACAAATACTTTTCTTTTAAATTTTTTAATCAATGCCATTAAGGCACCGATTGATATTTGTCTTTTAAATATGATATTTTATTTCAGTTACCCACTTTTCAAGCATTGCTGAACTCTGCTGACCCTCAACAACCACTTGTTATATCAAATGTAATAATGGAGACAAAAATAGTATTACATCAATGGGAAAAAAGTCATATACTAATAGTATGACATTTAAAAAGTGTCAGTCGATATAATGTATTTTCTATTATTATCAATGGGATATAAACGTCTATAATTAATACAAGATTTATCAAACAAAAAAAAATTAATAGTACATAAAATAATATATTATCATTATATTAAATATTAATATAATATATGGTATGTATGTTCTTAAATATAAAATTATTTTTAATGAGATTCTTTTCTTGAATTATCTCTTGTATTAATGTTTTTAATTAAAATACTCATTAGTTATAAAAATAATAATTTTATGAAGATTAATGATCGATTCACAATCTAAGGTTAAACTGATTATAAAATTAATTATCAGTTCAAGACTTAATATTTCTCATCCCTTGCCAAGGATGTGTACATTACTCAGTAATCATAATGTGTTGATTAATTATTGTTAGTAGGTACGATTTAACGAAGAATAATATCTTGGGTTCCTTCCTTCCTAGCATGCCTACGTACTGTGCCATTATGGATGGCTTTTGTGTATATATATATATATATATATATATATATATATATATATATATATTGTAGCTTCGTATGATAAGTTAATTTATCTAATGAAATGAAACTGAGAGGACTTGACTTTATAATTGCCGTCCTCAGTTTGCAATTGCAAAACACTGGGTGGGGGAAAGGTCCAAAATGAAAACTGTGTACAATTTTATAATTTTTTTTTTCTGTACACTTTCTTCCCTAAAAACTGCACCTTTCTGCTCCCACTTTGCTCGTTACTAATATATATCCACTACCAGAGACGACAAAAGGTTAATGGGGATTGGTGATTCCTGAGTTACCTTTTCCTCTGATTTCTGAGTCACACACACATGACACATGTAATATATACTACTCTATCTATCTTAATTTCTTTTGAGTGTTAGCAAGGATTCATGTGATGAGTCCATATATGCAATTTGTACAATTAATTATATATATAATAATTACTATATAGTATAGTAGGATATTGTTATATTAATTATATCATTTTTGTTCTGTCAGTGAGAAATGAGGATGGGAAGAAAATGCTCCTATTGTAGAAACTTTGTTCACAATTCAAGGACTAGCAACACTTATCACAAAGGGGGACTAAAGCTTTTTGGGGTGCAACTTGACCTTTCTAATTGTTGTTGTTCTTCTTCATTATCATCAACTAATTCATCCTCTTCCTCTTGTTCATCAACACGCTTTGATATCATGAAAAGAAGAAGTTTGAGCATGGATTACCACCTTGTATCTTCACGAATCACCTCATCATCACCCTCTTATAATTTTCTGCTTGGTGTTGGTGTGGATGAATATTCAGAAAAAACAATATCTGATGGGTACATAGCCAGTGTTGGTGGTGGTGGACTCACTTTAACAACTCGTCATCAAGAAAGGAAAAAAGGTTCTCTCCCAACTTTAACTCGCGTTTGTTACGGTGTATGGTTGCTAATAATAAATTTTGCATTACTTCTAAACAAGGAGAGAAAAACAAGAAAAAGAGCTAAGTGTGTGTGATGAGATGGCTAATATATGTATTATATAAGATAGATAAAAGAAAGTATATACTGTATAAATTATTGTAGTAATTAATTGTGTTCTAAACTAAAACAAAAATCTAGGAATTAGTGCCTTTGAGTTAAAAATGTTTTATTAAACAATGGGACAAGAGGCAAAGGAATGAGTAAATGTGGTTTGAAATTATTACAGTCTTAATCATTCTTTACTTAATATAATTTAGTGTATATTTCGTATTAATATCATGATTAGAAAGAAATTAGTATTATTAATTTTTTGTTGTAAATTGACAAATTTAATTAAGTGTTATGTAGAAATTAATTAGGATCATGACTATATAGTATATAATGATTCAAGATTATATAATAATTTTTCCGGAGACTTGTATATATATCTTTGGTTGAAGAAAGTACTATCATATGTTTATGATCAGGTGTGTCATGGAATGAGGAGGAGCACCGGAAATTTCTTGAAGGACTGAAGAAGCTGGGGAAGGGTAATTGGAGAGGCATTTCTAAACATTTTGTTATAACAAGAAGACCATCCCAAGTTGCTAGTCATGCACAAAAATATTTTTTGCGTCAAACTAGCTTCAATAAAAGAAAGCGTCGTCGCAGCCTCTTTGATGTGAGTAAATTTAATTAGAATGATGATACGTACGTGGATATAATCACATGTTATAATATATTCCATCAATGTCTATTATTAAGTTTTATTTCTTATACTATGCTTTTACTTGTTTTTATTATAGGCAACAAAAATCACTTATTTTTTTAATCTCAAATATAAATAAAAATTAAGTAATTTTGCCTTATTTTCTGAGATTATCTTTAAAATGTCATCCATTTAATAGGGTTAAAGAATTTATTTTATGTTTGATATCAAATTCTAATGAATGATAGTTTAGGAAAAAAAATATTTTTTTGATTTGGAATTAATACAGTTTAACAAAATTAACAATTTTTTTTAACAAATGTGACATCAATTTTGTTTTGCTTATAATAAAGATTGGAGGAAGTAATATCATTTATTACCCCTCTCTTTGAGTGTTAACTAGAAAAGTAGAAATAGAAATTAGTATCCACCAATTAATATTTTCCCATCCAATTATTTTGTTCCATTTACCATTCATATGCAATTGGTTGTTTTTAGTTCTCTCTTTTTTTTTTTTTTTTTTCTCTTCCTTAAATGCTGGTTAACAAAATTGTTTTTCTACGGCATTGTGCAACATATGTTGTTCAATTTCAGGTGGGAAGAGAGGAAACCACCACACTTGAACCATTTAATACTTGTTTAAAGGCAAATGGTCAATTTGGGTCCCCATTTGGGACTATAATTACTTGTCCTCGGTGGGTTTCTTACAACCATTCAGTGCTGAATTGGGCCACCACTTCAACAAACGACACTCATCAAAGTGCTGCCCCAGATCTAGAACTCAAGCTTGCTGTTCCCAAGCAAACAGAGCCATGCGAAAGAACTTAATTATAAGTACGTGGGGTATTTGAAATATTATTGTAGCTTCCATTAAATGTGCTTATTAGTTTATGTGAATTGGGCATTCAGAAAGAGTTAAGTGCATGAATAATATTCTGATTATTGAATCTTTAAAAGAGTAATAAAAGAGTAAGCAGTTTATTAGTTAAAGTGTGAAAGTACTTGTGACATAAATTGTGCTTCATTTTTATTTTTTTTTATGCTGTGAGGAAAATAAAAAATAAAAAAAAAACAAAAAGAACAAATAGGCTACTATCTTAGGTAAGAGACCTCAAGAGCATCCCATCTAACGCAGAATGAAAGTTCGGATGATCCCATCTTCGCTAACTTGCCCGCGCAGAAATTTCCTTCGCGATAAATTGTGTTTAGAATAATTGATTTAAAAAGGTAAAAAAAAGTTATTTTTTAATGATGAGAATTTACCTTAAATACAAGATTTTTATATTTTTATATTTATTCTATAAAATTTATTCTTTTTTATGGTCTAAATAAAATTAATTATTTTAACTTTTTAAATATACTTTCAAATATAAATGATAGGCTAAAAGTAATTTTACTCAAATTTAAAACAAAGTCATCCGTAGTTTCGTGAACTTTAGATGATGTTTCATGTTTACCTAGACTAGGTTGGTTATTTGCTTGTTTTTGTGGTTATTTTACCAAAGCAAAAGTTAAGTTGTCCCTTCACGACATTAGGAGTTAATTGGAGGACATGCCAATTATCATGACATTTTCAACTGCCAAATGATGAAGTATCATAAATTGATCAGTGTCAAAATCAAATCAGGAAAAAAATTATAAAAAAATTTAAAATCATATGCCATGCATAGCATATATGGGGTCGAAATTGGTCAACCTGTCTGAGATGAATCTAAAGTCTAGCTTATATGGGATAGAGCTCTGGTCAAATTTTTTGAAAAAAAAAAATAGATCAATATTTTTTAAACCATTCAAAAATTCTTTTAAATTTAACAAGTCAAACAATTTAAATAAAAATAAACAATAACATTTTATTAGTATAATTATTATATTAAATTTCATATAATATATTACAATTCTCTATACCTTTCTCTCTCTCTCTCTCTCTCTCTCTCTCTCTCTATATATATATATATATATATATATATTAAACATATTAACCTGCATAAAAAGTCAAACTATAAATAAATTTATGCACATAAAGGTTGAATTAGATGTCAAAAATAGATTTATATCATTTAAAAAGGTTACACTCAACTTTTATAACTCCTACTTATCTATTTCCACCTTTGTTTCATATTTTAAATAATTGGAATAATTTTAATTTTCATAGTTTATATTTTACATTATATAAAAAAATTCTCATTATTTTATTAGCCAAACCTATTTAAAATTAAAATACATCATAAAATTTGTAACATAAATGGATTTTAATTAGTAGGCTAAAACGTTAGGTTGAGCTTAAAAGAATAGTACATAACAAAATAGCAAATATGGAGAGGCTTATAATCCAAGTTCTTTAAACAAGTCAAGTTTATTTAAATGAAGTCTTTTTTTAAAGGATTACTTCATGTGGTTTGGTTTGGTATTTGAAAAAAAAAAACTCATCCGAATCAAATATAAAATTATAAACAATTTGGTTTGAATTTACCCTCAAATTAAAATTAAATTAAATCAATCTCTTACGATTTGATTTAGATTGATTTTTCGATTTTTACTAAAAATATTATTCTATTAAAATTAATATATTTTCTTTTCATGTTTTAAATCAAATTATATTAAAAATTACTAATAATAATTTACCCAAATTTTCATATATTTTAAATCAAATATATTATGAAAAAATCATCTAAAAAAGAAAATGATATACACTTTATAAATTTCATACACATAACACTATAAAACTTGACTGATATACTTGTAAAAAATATAACAGTATATAAATGATGCTTTTTGTTTCGATGTTAGAAACACAAACCTCAACCTTGACCAAATTGATTGGTTTGAAGATTGAATACAAAAACATTCAAACAAATCAAAAAATTAAAGGGTTTTTTTTTTTTCAATTTTTGGGTTTTTTAAGCATATTTTAATTTTGATTTTGGACCAATTTAGATTTGAACATTCTTATTTTTTTTAAATTAAATATAATTGGTTGCAATTATGTATTTTTTTGGTAAATAACCAAATTTGTTTTCAAAAATATAATGCGATGATAAATTAATTCTTAAAAGATGAAAAATATAAATTTAATTCTTGAATATAAAAAATACAACAAATTATTGTTATCATTAAGTTTGTAAGACAAAGTTATAATATTTAATGATCAATTTAATAATAAATTATTTTAAAAAAATAATAATTTAATATCAAGTTTCAAAATTTAACAATGAATTTATCATTAAATTATTTTACACTTTTTTGACTTTTTACACATTCATACACTAAATTTGAATTTTGTTTTATTTTTTAGGAACCAATGTGTGAGTGTCTCACACATGCAGAGATTATTTACCTTTTTATTTTTGTATGTCATTCTTATTTTTAAATATAAGACAATGATATTAATGCTAGTGAAAGAACATGAAACCCTAATAAGAACCTCAGTTTCGCAAGTCTGAAGATTGCAATGTCTATGAAAGCCTGAAGAGGGTGATCATCAACCCACACGATGGAAGTTTGAAGTTGATGGGAGAAGCAACTCTCTGGCAAATGAAGGTGTGATGGCTTTGGTGATGCGATTAGGGATAAAATTGAATAGAAAATGGAAGATCAAGGGGGAAATATGGGGTGAAGAGGAAGAGAGAGGGTACCACTAGGGAATAGGGTGGCGGTGACGTAGTCGCAATTACTTTTAGTTGAAGAAGAGTGAAGTGAGAAAGGAAGAGCGAAAGGGGAAGAATAAGGGGGGAAGTGGAAAAGAAAAGAAAAGAAAAGAATGGTGGCAGCACCGCCAAAAATCGTCTCCAACGGTAGTGCATGGCGGAGAGTGGCGACCGCTAAAAAACGAAGAAAGAGAGGCAAAGACAACAAATAAGGGAGAGAAGAAGGGAAAAAAATAAGGGCACCGTCACCCAATTTTTTTTTCACTCTTTTCTCTTTATTTCGTACTGCCTTTTTTTTATTAATGATTATAAAATTATATTTTATTTTTATTATCTAATTCTTAATTTTTTTATATAAAAAAACTAGTTTTGTTTAATGTTGTTACTGTATTAATGATTTCATATAATTAAATTTTTATCACCAAAAATATATATTTTGAAAAGAAAGAGTAACTTATTGTATTATTTGTTATATATATTTTCTAAGCAGTAACTTAATCTATTATTTGTTTTACATTTTTTCTAAACTTTCACTCTATCCTAACATCGTTAGAAACTTATTTCATGACTAATTACTTACATAACTCACTTCGATTTTACATTCTTATTATCAAACGATACCACAATAATTTTTTCGAAAAAAAAATTACAAGACTATAAAAAGGTCGATTTTTAATTTAGAGGACAGTAAAATACTTATCCCAGCTTTGAGAGATTGAAAACATTGTCTTTCATTTAATAACTTCGCCCATAATTCTATAGTCTCCAATAAATTTAGATCAATAATAGAGTGCTAGAAAGAGTACTAGAAAATGCATTGCTAGCACTCCAGAAAAAAACGTAAAACCAATTTACATTAATTTTAAAAAACTCGTCCGAATGCTTCCTAAATATAAGTTGTTTTTACTAATAAACATCTAAGGGTTCAATGGATAAATGTTACGCATCAAGAAGAAGCACCTTGCTCTTCTATAACTCGTGGTACTCGCCTCCAACACCTGTCCATTTGCCATTTTTAAACAATCGTTTCATGGTAGCACAACCACAAATTCCTAACAGGGCGTTCAAACTATCGATATTGAAGCTATAAGCTATTTTATACACAAAGACATAACCATCAACATATCTTAGAGCAAAGAATACTGCTTGCTTTGAAGTTTGAACGAAGATTTCAACTTCAAAATTTTACTAGTTTCTGAAAGTTGAAAACATAGCAAGCAAAACTAGGGGCGTTAATTGTAGATAAACGAAATGATTATAGGCGATGGATTAGATAAGGAAGCATGTCAAATGTTTGTTGGCAGATTTTCGAAATGGATAGAATTTAGAAAAGTAAAGATGAAAGCAGCACAATCAGCATACTCCTATAACCCATAGAAAAGTGAATACATGACATCTATTATAATTTATACACACTTGAACGTGTCGATTGATTTGTCCAAAAACACAATTGCAAACTTGCCTAAGATATACAAAAAAGCCCAGCCACACAACTGATGGCATATAGATGCTAGAAAAGAAAACCTTTGATACACTAAGACTACGCTTGCAGAAACAAGGATAGTGACTATTCAAATTAAAAACCATATCATACATTTATGAGCATCCGCAGCCAAAAAATTTTAAAAAAATAATGTAAATTGAAGTTCTGGAAAGAATATCTTCCACATACCTTCATCTGTACGTCTTCTTGTCAGTTTTCTTTCAATCTTTTATCGTTCCTCTCCCCTGTTCTTTCCATTTTTGGGGTTCGGATGAGTTGCCTTGGTTAGTATTTGGTCAGTTTCGTATGCAATATCCATCATGGAATGGGTTTGCATGATTCGAGAAAAATTGCAGTTAGATCAAATTCTTTTCAACAACACTTGGAAAACCTGGTCAAAACTATGGTCGTGCAAAAATGGAAATCCCTTCGTGCAGTGCAGTGCAGTGATTAAGAATCATGAGATTCTTGGTCCATCAAAATTATCCGCTGCTTACCACTATCTGAGCGGAGGTTATCTAGCTTATATCCAATCTACAATCAGACAACAAAGACAAAAGATCTTCAGAATAAAGAAAACATATAAAATAGAGAGAAGGGATCCATTTACTCTAGGAGTGACTCTTTATCCTCATAATTCATTTTCTTAAGATCTAATAGTTGTAATAAATAATTAATCTTAACCATTAGATTTCAAGAAAATGAATGGTTGAGGATGAGAAGTAACTCTTTCTTGAAGTGGATCCCTTTTCATATATATATATATATATATATATATATATATATATATATATATAGACTTTCAGGCATACAGAAGTCAAGCGATTCCATGACAGACAGGTGATTACCTCCACTGAACTATCAGGAGAAAACCATCTCAGCAGCACACCAAGATGCACTACAGCAGGAATTAGTTTGAAAAGTAAAGGAGTTGTCACCTGAAAAATAAAATGAAATTGTTGGACTTCAGCTATTTCTTTGCACAGTCTTAAAGATTATCAGTAAATGTGTGTATTGGCAAGAACATTGAATTTCAAGATCTAGAACCCCCAATAGTATTGCCAGCCACTTGAATAAACTTGAGCATTTTACATATCCACTACCTGCACTATCATATAGGAGTACGGGACATAAAATAATAATTACAAAAGCTAATTTAAGGCTGCTTGTTCACCAACTTATCTTACGGCAAGAAAGAAAATATTTAAAATCCCAATGTGCCAAAACTAAACAACGTTGGTGGGGCGTGGCGTGAAGCAGTTGGACTGGGCACTTGGGATTTTCATGTTTGTGTGGGAAATGGCTGGGATGAAAGGGCATTTGGACTTGTAGGGCCATATGTCGTGTGTTGGAGCAGACAATAGGATACTTAGGTATAGAGGAAACATATATTTTGTGCATGGAATTTGCCTTTGATTAGAGATTGTATCACAATATCATTTAATCCTACTCCATGGTGCTAATATGTCACCACTTAGCAGTTGCCATTAGCAACTCAAATCCGCAATGTGTTGAGGTAATTCAGAACTTCCATTCAGAATAAAGTTTGCATAGATTTGGTCCTTGAAAATCAATCATGGATCAAAGACAATAAAGCTAGTTATGGAATCTAGTAACTGTTAATTCAAACAAATAAAAACAATTCCATACCAGACTAAGAGCTGTGGTCCCAAGAAGCAGAAGATATAATTTACCCTGAAATTTATCAAATATTAGAATCCATAATAGCCAGCAATACTTTCAAATTTAAGCTGCAACTTTCAGGTTATATTACCGAGTAGGAGTGGAAATGATTTGAACTGAACTGTCCCAGCTCAAGCATTTCTCAATAGCAAATTGAGCCTATTTTCTTAGTTCACCTAAAGCTCACAAGCTACTCAAGCTTAACGAGTCAATGGAGCTTTGTATTAAAGATTAATATTAATTGAATAATCTAAGCTCAAATTTGTAACTTAATACAAATATTCTTTTATATATTTAGTTAAAATATAATTGTCAAACCAAAAATCAAATTAAATGCTAATATATATTAAATTAAAGTATAATAATATTTCTACTAATTGGAAAAAACACAAGTCCCACATTGGCTAGAGATAGTGCCAAGATAGAGTATATAAGTGGAGAACAACCCTCACCATATTAGCTAGCTTTTGGGTTTAGTTAGGTCCAAACCCTTCTAAGATGATATTAAAACCTAGTCTAGATCCATTCAAAGGACCACCCACCATGTTATCTACGCACCAAGCTCAAAAGTGTTGGGAGTGAGGGGGGGTGTATTGGGAAAAACCCAAGTTCCACGTTGGCTAAAGATAGTGCCAAGATAGAATATATAAGTGGAAGACAACCCTCACCCTAAGAGCTAGCTTTTGGAATTGAGTTAGGTTCAAACCCTTCTAAGACTACTATTATTTAAAATGTGTTTATATATTTATATATTGGGTTGGCTCTTAAGCTAATGAATCAAACAAGTGAAAGCTTAAGCTAGGTTCATTTGCCAAAATCTAGTTCTTGCCCACCAAGTCTAAGTTAAACCAATTTAGCAATATCACTGTCATTTTTATCTTCATGGTCAACTTTAGAAATCTTTAAACAATTGAACATTTAATTAACATAGATAAATCCTTTTTGTCACTAACCTCAACTAGATGAAGGTTTGAAGCACGACTGAGAAGAACAAAAGCAAATTCTCCTATCTGTGCCATCGACATTCCAACCTACACATGCATGATTTCAGGTACCCTAATCAGTAAGAGGGTGAAAAGAAGAGTATCTAACCTACAAATTCTGAAACAAAGCTTACAAGTATTGAGGTCTTGTTATTGTAACCAAATCCTTTCACAACCGATGCAATTATGATTGTTTTTATAACAATCACCAATATTACAGATGCTACCAAAATATCAACATGGTTCCAGAGAAAATGAACATGAATCAGCATTCCAATGCTGGCAAGGAAAAGAGCAGCGAAAAGATTGCGAATAGGTTCAATCTGCAAAATAAATGAATAAGAGGTCAATCTTCTTCCATAAACGTATCTTACCACCAAACATTCCAGACTTCCAATTCAGAGTCTAGGCTCATGAAATAATCAGCAAATTTGTCATGAATAATCGATAGTGAATAAAAGGAAGAAAAAAAATAATAGCCACATATGAAGAATACAGATCAAAATGACCAACAAATGTGCATGGATCTCATCAAAATTTGTCCAGCATATGCTGATAATTTTTTATTTTTTTTTTGCAAACTACTACTAAGAAAAGCAATATATTGCATTTTCACTCAGTACCTTGTACTCCCTTCACATCGTGGGTGATAAAAATATAGAATCTAATGCATTTCTTAATACCAATATTAGAATCATAAGGCATTTGTTTGAATACATAAAGCTACATCTATTGAAACAGATCAATCTTAACCCCAAAAACTAGCTTAAGGGAGGAAAATTGGTCATATTCCTAACAGATGTGGACATCTTAACACACACACACCTCATCATGCCCAAGGCTGGACATTTGGAAGGTGTAGTTTGCAGAACTAGACATTTATGAGTGGCCCAACATCAGGATTGGATAGGCTCTAATACCATATTAAAATTAGACCAGGCCAAACTTAAGGGAAAGGGGAAAATTGCCCTAGTCTTATAAGTTATAAGGACTTTAAGCCATATTTATAGCTAACGTAGGACATCTAAAAACCAATGCATGCCAACAATCAGTTGATATTAGCGTTAATTTATTCACACGAGTCTTTTCCAGATTTTGTATGTAATCTTACTTGCTCTAGTGTATGTTGAGCCAGATCAGTGGTTGCAATCATCACTCCAGCAGCAAAGGAACCTAGTTCTAGACTTAGTCCCAGCTTATCGCTACACTGCAAATATAAAAGTAATGACTAATGAGATACAAAAATTGTGCGCAAGTAACAGTAAGGTGATCAATCAACAGAACAAGCATATATTATTTGAAGACAATTAAAAGAATATCTATATGCATAATTTCAAGCCAAAGGAGAAGTACTGGAGTCCTTTAAATGTAAAACCAAGAAAAAAACACAATCAAACACTCAAAAACACAATGACTAAGGAAGTTGCTGCTGAGACACAAGAATCCAGTTTACCTTTCGCATCATGCTTCTCCATCTTCTAAAGAAACATTAATTACAACTAGATGGTAATTCCCACACATGAACCAGGAGGCCTTCTCACAAGAAGATAATCATTTCCTCTATTTTGTCATTCTAAATTCTGATGAACATTTCATCAGTTTATTACTAAATTGTTTTCTACATATTCAAAGATTCCTTTTAGCTGATATGATTCCTAGGATCTAGTAAGCCAGCTAAATCCTTTCCAATGGTTCAAAATAAACAAAGATTTATTGTTGTAATCAAGCATGTAGAAAAAGAAGCCCCAGAAGACAGATACTTTCAATGAATCAACATTAAATGATGTGCAGAAAGATTTTGATTCAGTGCTCGTTATCATACCCTGTGAAAATAAGATAAAGTACAGCAAATGATAACTATTTGTAAACATTTTTCTGCTTATAAAAACAAATGAAAACAAAGCATTTCAAATAGAAACACAGAAATCTGGAAGAGAACAAACCCAGGCTACTAGCAAGCAGAATGCAACTGATGCCAATTGATAGAGTTCATTTGTCTGCACAACAAGGTTATCAATTATCATTGAACCACTAAGACAGTCAGACAAAAATGTATAGCCAATTAGCTATAAGATGGAAATGGCTAAAGAACCAAATTACAAATTTCAAATTTGATTCCACCATCCCTGCCAATATAATAAAGAAAAATAGAAGCAAATACTTCCACAGTTAAGATTTTATTATTAAAGTGGGATAGTAGTATGAACCTGTGATGAGAGGCTTATCATCAGCTTAAGCAACCATGGAAGGCAAGTGCGAGACAATATTGACAGAACAGAGAGGAATGCAATCAATGTCACCAACCTGGATATAGAAAGGAGTATAATGTTTATGCTGGATGAAACTATAGGTTACAGGCTAAATAAAATCTTCCATAGAATGCAAAACAGACAAAGTGCATTTTTTAATATATCAGTCCAGTGCCAAGCTGAAAAAACTAACTAAAAAACCATTCAGAGAATTGGAGTTGAGCCAAATTATGATTTTTATGGGAAAATGGCTCAAAATAAGAGGTCAACGAATGCTAATTAAGGGAAGTCTTCAGTGACAGTGTTGGAAAGCCACCATAATTGCAGCCTCTTTGGGGGCTGCAATTGGTGGTGTTTAGTCCCACATCAACTGAAGGTATGGCTTAAATAAAGCTTATAAAGCTTTTGTGGGATTGAGTTCAGCCCTAAGCCCAAATTCTAAGAGTACCACTTTTCTTGCTTTAGATGACAGATTTATTTTTTACTGTAACTTAATTGTTTGACTGTTGCAGTGATACATATTTCTCTCTTCCCTTATCAAGAACATCAACTTGTGATCTTTCTGGTTTGAGTGCACCTTGACATGTAATTTCACCTTTTCCCTTCATTTTTTTCTTCAGATTTCCCACTTTTGTGTATTTTTTAGTCTTAATTAATTTATGCAACATATATAAGCATATCATTTCAAAAGACAAAATTGCATGAATTTGTCTTAATTTTCCTTTAGGAAGGTGAGAACAAGAAGAGAAAAAAAACTACAAAAAATGAACACATAATGGTAATATCAGTTCAAGCACTCAAGAAGTTCTACACTTACAGCTTGGTCATTGATAACACTCCTTGAAAAACACCTGAGGTGCCACCTAGAACTGGAAGCAATGCAAAGAGCAATCCAACAGCACAATCCTTTAAGCAAAAATAAATTGACAAGACTTAATAGAACATTCTACTGGCATTTATTATCTATATCAGTGAAATAGTGGGCAAAGAATAATATAGGGACATGACAAAGCAGAAGAAAAAGTTCACAAGCAACCACTGACGAAGTACCTGCAAAATCAAGGTCCCAATTGTGACTTGTCCATGAAGAGCATTAGTGGTGTTCTTGTCCATCAAAAACTTCAAGACCTAAACCAAAAAGAGTGTATAAGAAACCAAAACCGAAGTATACAACCAGAAGTTCAAAAAAGAAGTCTCTGCATTTTAAAAATGAGACAGAATCAGATTGATTATGTTGATATACCACTGCTGTTGAAGACATGGACAGGAAAGCACCAACAAAAACCCCTTCTGAAGCTTTACCACCACATAGCTGCAAAATAGCATCCAATCAGCGCTGCAGCATTCAAAATGTCATATGCCAAAATTTACTGATATAAAAGATATTTAAAATAAAACATTGCCTGCCCATAAACATCCACTAAAACTACAACACCAAACAACTTAATTATAAAGGAGATACTAGATCAACTTAAGGAGACAAAATGAACACGACTTCCTGTTTTATTAAATAATTATCATCATCTCCTTTCACTTAAGCTTTGAAGTTTAGAAATACACATACATACATTATAATGCTGCTACCTTTTTCCCATCTATGTCACCAGCAATTGAAGTCAAATTATACAATTTTACTTTAATAGCATCAAACATTATGGATTTTGTAAAATAAGGAATAGAACATATCCCCAAAGGAAGATAAAAAATTAAGAAAGACAGATGAGACAAATTAGATTGTAGAAACTGTTTCTTGGTTAGTTTACCCATGAACATTTCCATTATACAAGTTCATTGTAGAAGTTTCAACCTATCAAATTTGTCATCCCTGGGGACTTCAAGTGGAATTTGGTTTTCCCAAAATCTACTTACTGAAGGAGAAACCCTCATTCAATCAACATGTATACTAATTTTAAGATTAAATGATGAAACTTCACCATTTGGTTTGAAAAGTATTTTTATGTATTTAAAAATGACCAGATTAGATTGTGCAATTAATAGATAAGGTAGGAACCAAGTCATATTAATCTTGCATATTACATCAATTTCCATAAAGGACAACTACATGATCCAAGGGTTACTTGTTTTATTTGTGATTTGCATTCCACATTAATCTATAAAATGATATAATAATAATAACAAACAAGAAAATCAGAAATAGGATGAATCACAATTGTAAAACATACTGATACTGTAAGCCCACACATGCACATAAATAGAAAAATCTGAAGTAGGCCTCCAAGAACAGCAACAGCTCGAACAACTCGAAGCTGCAATCATATAGGTAAAGAGCAGGGTAATCAGAGCAAATTAAAACATAAACAGGAATAAGAGGGAAATATATAAGAGAACAGAAAAATAAGCCAACCTTTGTTGCGGAGAACTCCAAGCCCAATGCAAACAAAAGGAATATTACCCCAAATTGTGCCACTGTTTCCACCTACATATTTGAAAAAAAAATATTTTGATTAAATATTGAAGTAGTTTCCTATTTTTACTAGAATTTTCTTTTTAATTGTTGTACATTTGTATTTTCCTTTAACTATGTTATTCCCAAATTTAATTAGGGATGAGGACTTTGTATTGCATATGCTGTACAGTTATACCATAAGGAATAAAATTAGTCGCCAAAGGACTTTTTTATTGGAGAACACAACCCCTTTGAAGAGATCACCCTATAAAAGCCTCAGGTTGTTATCAACAGATGGCTTTTGATAAGGCTTCAGACAATCAACTTGGTGCCATTACAAAGTAGTACACAGCTTGACAAGATGACAGTGTAAAAGTTACTAATATCACATATTTGTGACTCAGTGATTCTATAAGCCATAAATAACAAAAGGGTGACTCAAACTCTACACGATTAAGGCAATCCTAGGGACAAGGAGGAGATAACAACTAAGCTTACTAACTTGTGATGACTGAATTTCCTCGTTGGAAAGGCAGAGACAATATAGGGTGGATCTCTGGGGGGCTGAAGGGTACTAATATTCCTGAAATTTAGGGATCCTACAATATTAACCATATTTAGATGCAAGGTTTGAATGAAAATCTGTTAGCATAAAGTAATACTAATATGCTGATAGTCAAGTTGATCAAATGGAGTGATGTGCAGTTTTAGTTGGAAAATTGAGTAGTGACATTCTAGCATTTTACAATGAGATGTGATACATGTATACAATAATTTGTACAACATTAATTTTTGTGTCTATCTCTCTCCATCATTATGACATGTAATAAATGATGTGCAGGAGAGTGATAGACACATAAAATGTTGTCGTACAAAGTGTTGTATGAATTGTTGTACAAATAACATAATTTCTCTTCTACAATACCTTGCAAAGAGCATATAAGGTATTCTATTAATTTTCAGTGTAAACTATTGGACACAACCTCTGTACTTATATATGTTTTTCAACACCTTTATCATTTGATAAGATTATGCTTACAACCTAAGTTCAGGCTTGCACATACCTTATAAAAAAATATGAAAATAAAATCCTACAGAACCAAACTGTAAAAGTATACCACCAAAAAAAAGACAAAATTTTGATATTAAAGAAGCTATCACAAAAGCAATTAATTCCTGTTTCCCAATACCTGCACCATTTCGCTGATGAAGTTAAAGCCGCCAGGTCCAACTATGGAGCCAGCTAAAAGATATCCGGTAATGACCTGCCAATTTATACTGAGTTTTTATTAGAGTTACCAGAAATTAAACTACAACAAATTCTAAGATTGCATTTGTGAAGAATGAAGACAGAATAGGAATCAGCAGACCGGTTGTCCAGCAAAAGCAAATGCAACGCCACCACAAGTTGCTGAAACAATAGCAACTACCAGGTCTGAAATCAATCTATATGGCAATAATAAAAGTTCTAGTAAGTAATAAAATCCATTTTGGGCCAAAAAGAAAAACATAAGCAAAATAAATTTACCGTAAATCCAGCTGGAGCACAGGATACTTGGATTTAAAGTTAGAAATGATAAAGACATTGTCCTGAAAGAAGATGCATAATTCATACACTTAAAATTTGCAAAACTTAATTGAATATCAACAAAAATAACAAACCCAAAATTGAGCAATCTCACCTTTCGATCTATCAACATTGGGGTTTCCTCAGCTCTATTGAATACATGATGTAGTTGAAATGACCTGTAAGTTTAGAAAAACATACTTAAATAAAATCATGCATCAAATGCACCATATTGGACAACCAATGAAGTAATAAATTAAGTACTTTTCATCTTTCGTGTCATTCTTGTTTGGTGTGACTCTGGCCACAGTTTCTAGAACAGCCTGATCCACGAATAAGGCAAGAAGAGTAACTCAGCATATCATGACGCTCAGAGAAGACATAATATAATGGTACCATGGATGCATATTGGTAGAAGAACAAAGTCAGATTCATCACTAACTAAAAGCTACAAGTCTATAAACTCAAAACACGTTACAAAAAAAAAGGTAACTCAATAGTGCCATTAATAGTTAAGACCTCTAATCTATCTATCTATTTAATATATATTAAAACAATGACTCTACATGAACACATGTCAGCTCTTCACCATTTTTTTTTCTCATTTCCTCACTTTTTTTGTTTTTTGTTTTTTGTTTTTTTTTTTTTTTGATCAGCAAAAGTATATATATTATATAAGAGAAAAAAGGATATACAAGAAGAAAACAGAAAACTATCCAAGATACCATAACCAGCCTATGGCACACTAATACATAGAAAACATGAATTAAGGTGCCATAGATAGTATGGACCTAAAGCTCCCAAGACAGTTGAGAGAATTTAAACTCTCCCCTGTTTACAAAAAATATCCCTCAGGTTACAAGCCCAAGCATGGAACGGCATGTGAAAGCCTTTCTCCAAATTTTTGCGCCACAACCAACAAAAAAATAAAGCCTCGTCCAACAGCTTCTGGCTATTAAAACTGCCATTTTTAAAAATGATATTATTTTTGTGCCCCCAAATCGCCCAAGTCAAGGCTAACCACCACACCAGCCATCTCTGCGAACATAACCCTATGTGGAAATAAAAAGAATGTTGGCTGAAATGATCAATCGGATGTAATGGTGGGACACTTTGGATAGATAGCCAAGACGAAGTTTCCCACCATAGAGGCCTGACTTTCTCGCAGCTAAAGAACAAATGAGCCGCATCCTCATTAGAGGACCTGCAGAAAGGGCATGATATATCAGCAATATCCACAT
>PYAF01003241.1:93227-109247 GCA_007407185.1 Glycine tomentella
AAGGAAAAGCCATCCTCCTACAATTTAGGTATGTAGCAGCAGCTGTACCCCACTGCTCATCCCTACCAAACACTCCAAAACAGCTTTTAGCAAAATTAATTTTCAGTCCCGAAACAAGCTCGAAAGTCCTTAACATGACCTTAATGGATAATACATTTTTCATTGATGCCACTCCAAAAAATATAGTATCATCCGCATACTGCAATATGCTGATTTCCACCAAGTTTTTCCCCACCTTATATCCTTCAAACAGCTCCTTACGTTGGGCTTCATGCAGTAAACCAGTAAGGCCCTCCGCTACGACATTAAACAACAGCGGGGCTAAAGGGTCTCCTTGTCTAAGACCTCGCTGTGGACGAAATTCCTCCATAGGACTTCCATTTACCAAGACAGAAATAGAAGCTGAACTAAGGCAGCCTTTAATCCAGAAAATCCACTTGGGATCAAAGCCCATCCGGTTCAGCATGTAGGATAAAAAATCCCAGCTTACTGAATCGTATGCCTTTTCGTAATCTACCTTAAACACAAGACAACTACCATTAGTCCTCTTAGCCTCATCCACCACTTCATTTGCAATCAATACACTATGTAATAGATGCCTCCCTTCCATAAAAGCAGATTGTCTCTGGTCAATAATGAATGGCAGCACTTTTTTCAACCTGGATGATAAGACTTTGGCCACAATCTTATACACACAGCCCAGTAAAGAAATAGGCCTGTAATCATTTAAGCCCATTGGAGTCGGAACTTTAGGAATCAGAGCTATAAATGATGCGTTGCCCCCCCTAGGGAAAGTACCCCTTGCGTGAAACTCATCCAGAAACCTCATAAAATCAGGTTGGATGATATCCCAGAAGGCTTTGATGAATTTGAAGTTAATCCCATCAGGCCCTGGGCTTTTCTCAGATCCACAAGCCCACACAGCTTCTCTAACCTCCAGCTCACCAAAACGGGCTAACAACATATCGTTGTGATGTTGTTCAATGGATTTAAAAGCAACCCCATCCAGCTTCGGTCTTACCCAGTCAGATTCTTCAAACCTCTTCTTGAAGAAAGACCGAATTCCAGCCTTAACCCTTGATGGTTCCTCAACCCAACTGCCTTCATCAACCACCCCAATTAACATGTTATTTCTGCGCCTCCAATTCACAATCATGTGAAAGAACCTGGAATTACAATCACCTTCCTTAACCCATCTAGTCCTAGCTTTCTGTCTGAGTAAGGAAACATGTGAATGGGCAGCCGCCCAAAGCTGCTCCTGCACCTGTTTTTGCAGCTTTAATTCATCAGGAAGCAGCTGCCTGTCCTCACTTAGAATGTCAAGCTTATTCAACTCTGACTCTAGAGATTTTATCTTCTGCTGGATGTTTCCAAAATGTGATTTATTCCAGGCTTTCAGCTTGGACTTCAGAGCTTTGATCTTCTCCTTCAGTACATAACCCCCCCACCCAGCTATTGGATTTGACTGCCAGCTCTCAACCACAATTTTCCTAAGTGATTTATCCTGTAACCAGCAATCCAGGAACCTAAATGGTTTCGGTCCCCAATCAGCAGAGGACGATGTCATCAGGATAGGGCAGTGATCGGAAAAATTTCTGTCCAATATAGCCAAAGAAGTGCTGGGCCATTTTTCCAGCCAATCAGCTGAAACTAATGCCCTATCCAACCTGCTCTTGGCTGTGCCATTAGGCCTATATCAGGTGAATTTTCTTCCAGAACAGGGAACATCCTCCACCTCCAGATCAGCAATCCATTCATTAAATTCTCTAACCAAACCTACGTCGTATGGTCTGTGACATACACCCAAACGTTCAGATGGTCTCCTAACATTATTAAAATCCCCAATGACGCACCAAAGCCCCTCCATATTGGCCACTCTCAACTGCTTAATATCCTCCCACAGGCACCTCTTTTGGGGTGCCTCACAAGGTGAATATACATTGACAATGACAATGTTAGTATCATCCACTACCCATTTACCCTCCAAGAGCACAAAACCCCTCCCAATCACCTTGGAGGTGAGGTTAAACACCTTTCCAGACCAGAGACAAAGCAAACCTCCAGCCCTATTATTGGCTGGTACAAACTCCCACTGAACTTCCGGATCCCCCCATAATGATTGACATAGCTTTTTATCACAGTCTTCTCTTTTAGTTTCTTGCAAGCATAAAAAGTCCACCCTCTCAACATTGATCAGTCTTCTAATAGCTGACCCTTTAATCCCCCCACCCAACCCTCTAATATTATAGGACATGATCTTCATAAATCACCACCCCTGTTCCCCACCAGCCTAGCCTCCTCCCTATCCCTAACCTCCATGGATGTCAGTTTTTCTTTCATAACTTCTGGGTTGCAGCAGCTAATGCCCAGTGTTTCAGATATCTCCCATTCTCTGTCCACATCTGTCCTCCACTCATCCAGCTTGGGACTTGAATCAGTTTTAGCCTTTTCTCCTTCAGACCCTTTGTCACCTCCAGGGGAACCTTCCTCATTCAGGCTGTGAACCAAATTGTTACCCCCACAATCAGCGTCTTCTATAAAGCCACTGCTTATTACCACATCCTGATGGTCGTTAGAACACTCCCCTTCTATTCCATTGTTACCAGGCTTGTGAAGTAATAAGTTGGGCTCCAAATTCTTTTTACACCCCTTAGATCTAGAATACACCTTTAGAAGGGGATGTGGGCCAGAATAATTAAGGCCCATGTTATCATTGTTGGTTATAACAGGACTGTTTGTCTTGTTGACATTCCTTGTATCCTCACTCACGTGACCCTGTCCACTAACATTAATTAATGTTTGTGGGTCCCCTTCTCTCTCATCTGCACCCTTTTTGTGATATTCCTGCTGCCCATCTGCTTTCTACGTACCGTTTAAAGACTGTTCCCCACCTTTTTCCTCCACAGTCACTCTCTCCAGCTCTGCGTCTCCTTCTTTTGCCTTCAAATCTGGCACCGGTAGGTATCCTGCTTCTCCATCCTGGCACGCGACCATACCCTCTTTGTCCAGTACCATATCTGTGAAACCAGGTCTGCACCCATCACCAAAGGATTGGTTAATCTCGACCGCGGGATGTGTGCCTCTGATCGCCTGGTTATTACCCAACTGATTTTGAGTTGAGCATTGACCCATGGACAAAACCTTGTTTCCCCATCTAGCCCTTCCTTTCTTGCCGCCATCACCCATCCCCATCTCCGGTGACTCCTCCACCAAAGAAACATCCGGCGACTCGTCCATACCCACCACGCTGTCGTCGGACATAATCACTTCCGATGATGAGCAGTAGTTCCCCCTTAAGCACTTGCAAGATTGGAAGCAAGTTTCTTCAACCACACTGATCTGGTATTCCTCCCCATTAATGGACGCCACGATTATATGATTGATATTAGGTTGCCATGATGTATACATTAATAATCGCGCCCTGTCCAAGCGGTGGAGATCCGCGGTATCATCATCAACATCCACCAAATCCCCCATACCTCCAACTATCTGTTTAAAGCTTTCTCTATCCCACGCGTGCAATGGGAGACCCCAGCATAAAATCCACACCAGTCGGGAGGCCGGCCTCAGTCCTGGGTGCCATCTTTCCAACGAGTAAAACATAGAAGACCCACTTACTTCCGCATCTCTAACCATTTCAGCAGCTTTAGCATCCGTAAGACCCGGTAACAGTACCATATCATCGCCCATATATTTAGGTCTAACCTCCTCAGCTCCTTCCCACATGAATTCTTCTTCAAGCCTATCAAAAGCCCTCACGTTCGTGAGCCTCCCGACCCAAGCATCGCAACACCACTTCCGGCCCTCCAGAGAAACTAATAGTTGGATAGTCGACATAGACGGCTTCCCCGTCATCGTTCCATGCCTCGCCATGCCCCTCCAGGGTCTTGTGTGTTTCCTTGCTACCGCTTGCGCGTATGATTTCTTTGTCTTTAACTGATACTTTAACCTCCGTCACCTTCTCTTCCACTACTGGGTGCTGTGGGTTCCTGCCCTCCTTACGTCCCCTGTCATGTCTAGGGAGATTCACGTGGATCTTAGTCCCCCTCACCATCAGGTTATCGAGCTGTCGCTCTAACCTCACAGCATCGCCCACCCCTTTGAACCGTACGAAACCGTATCGACACCCTTGCCTATTCCGGTTCCTAGCAATGAACACCTCCCTAACGTCCCCCCAGACGAACCATAAATCCCTTTCATCCATCTCATCAGGGAATCTAGTGAAGTAGAAGGACGAAATATCTGCATCATCCCTCCAATTTCTCATATAGCCTACTCCATGTTTTGCCTTTCCGGCCTTCGATAGACGGTGCCTATTGTATTCATCTCTATACCCGCCCCGAAAGCTACCCCCCCCCCTCTCTCAAAGCGTTTGAATGTATCCCACCCTCTGTTTCTGTCCCAAAACCACCCCCTCACTTTTTTTGTTAACTTCCCTCATTTTTTATAATGTTGTGGTGATATTATTTTTATTATCATAATTCTATTACACTTAAACAAGAGTAAGACAAAATATATGCATTGCAATTTTAGCAAGAAACAAGAGGGATATGACTTGGAAATTGGAATTAAAAAGGAAAGATGTCATACCACAAGTTTCTAAGTTTAAATATCTGGGATCAATACTACAAAATGATAGGAAAATCAATGAGAACATCACACATTTATCATACTGCTACATGGCCAGCTATACATAAATGAATATTGGACTTTTAAGAGACAGCAAGAGAAAATAGTGGGAGTAGCATAAATGAGATTGTTAAGATGTATGTAGCCACGTTAAAAAAGACAAAACACCTAATGACTGTATACAAGGAGAGATTGGTGTAGCCCCGATAGATGAAAAAATGACAACAAAAAAAAAAATGGTTAAGGTGGTTTTTACATAAACAAAAAAGACATTAGTGAGAAGGAGAGGGAACCACCAAAAAGTTGTCAAGAAGGGTAAATAACATCTCTGAAATTTTAGTCTTTAACCGAGCCAAATAACATCGTGTGATCCATGCAGCCGAGCTCACTTAATGGAATAAGACTTTAATGTTATTGTTATATTGTTACATTATTATTATTATTACTATTATTATTAAAAACAACTATTATTATTGATACATGCATAATGACCAACGAGCGACTAGTTTTGAATCAAAGTAACTATATCATTATTTCAAATCAAGGCTCAAGGTACAAGGCCAACCTGTTGTTCTGCTACACTGTTGTTGAAGCTTCCCGGATCAGGCGCTGCTAGCACAAAGAAGAACAAACAAAGCGTTAAAACCACTTCTGAAATTCTTCATTTCTAAATCCTATGTGCGGAAACCAAAATTTAAGCACAGGTAAAAGCACACACTAATCTCTAACAGAAACGCCAAAAAAGAAAAAAAAGCAAAATCATAAAATACAGCAACACAGTCCAAGTGACACGAATTTGAATGAATCCGGCATTTATAAACCGGTTTAAGTCCACAGATCAGGAACCAAAACCCTACGAGCGCGCACGCGGAGCAAACGGAAACCGCAATTTGAGTTTCTAAGCTACTGAAGCAAAAACAAAAAACGAAGGAAGCGAGAATCGTTGAAATTGAACTGAGAGGTGGAGGAATCTAGGAATCCAATACGGCACCTTCATTCTGGTCGTTCTCGGTGAACTCGTGCTCGAGCGCGCGATCAATCATGTCGGCGAAGGTTCCTTCACGAGGGCGCGAGAGGGAGGCGTTGCTGCTGGATTCGGTCGCGTTGGCGAGTTCGATCCGATCCGACTCGGTAGGGCGAATAGCGAGCGAGGAGTGAGGAAGCAGAAGGAGCGAGTGGAAGAAAACAGCAAGCATCACAGGCAGCAGCAGCACTAAGTGAGTGTCAACGCAGCACGGTGACGGTGAGCGTGATCTTGCTCGCGACATTGCTCCGCGGGCGCACGTTAGCAGGTGACGGTGCTGCGTCGTGTTCGACGGCTGTGACCGTTTGCCGGCGTGGCGGAGAGAGAAAGGGAAGAAGTTGAGAAGTGAGAAAAACGAGGAGCAGAGAAGAAGAAGACAAGAGGGAGTAAAGGACTTAAAAGTGGTGATTGGTGAAGGGTCAAGTTGAGGTCGTTCATTAATTATTTTTCTCATTATTATTTGATATTAATAATTAGTATTAATTAATTACCGTATGATTTCTTGTCGTTTTGACGATGGTACCCTTGCTTCGCTTTCTTGCATCGTTTTTCTCGGTAACCTTTCTTAGTTCTTACATCCTCTATATTCGGGATAACCCTTTTTAATCTCTATTTTTATAATGTATTCTTTTTATAGGAAAAAAAATTATCATATTAAGAAGGATTCAGAAGACTTGGTAGATAGTTAAATTTCAGAGTTTAACTATAATGCATTAGTTTAAAATCTTATTCAATCACTTATTTTCATTTTTATATATGACTTTTAAGATAATTTATAAAAATCAATAAATAATAAATTTACATAAATGATAAATTTTGATTAGATAATAATATTAAGTTATTTTACGTTAATAGTGTATTGCTTTTTTTCTTTCTAAATTTTATTTACCTTCTAAATGTTTAATGAATTTTAGAAAGTATAAGTGGGCTTTTTCAAAATATGAAGCCGGTTACAAGTATTTGTAATTTATAAAAAAGTATTCTATATATTTTTAAAGAGTGGGTTAGAAAATGTATTACAAACTTTTTACATATTATTCTTTGTTGTTAAATAAAATTTGTGTTGATTTTATTAAATAAATTTAATTCATTTTTATTACAAAAATAATATGAGATTTCATTCAATAATAAAAAAATATAAAACGTATCATTAAAAATATGTTTTTATATTTTTCTTAAATTCTAATGTAAAAATAAAATTTAAAAGTAATTAGTATAAATATAAATGTAAATATACAAAAATATTTTTTCTATAAATTTAACACAGCCCAATCAATTCGGCGTGCTTTAAGGTATATATATGCAAACATTTCCTTTTATATTTTGCAATCTTAAAACATAGTTGAAAAAATCTAAATTAAAAAACATTGATGAAAAAAAAATATTTCATGATTCTAGTATAAAGAGAGCAAGCAATGGAAAAGAAATTGAAATGTAATCTAGTTAGTAAATTATTCTTCAAAATAAATATAGTAATTTAATCCCAATAAAGAAAGGATCCTATGTACGTTTTATAAGGAACTTTATAAATATACTAAATAAAGTTTAATAAATTCAACACCCCCTATCAGTTTGGCGTACCTTAAGGTACTTTATTTTTGTAAATATTTCTTTTTATATTTTGTAATCTAAGTATAATCAAGTAATTAGTTTAATCTAAATAAAGAAAGGATCTTTAAAACATACATAGGATCTTATGTGTGTTCAATATTTTACGAATTAAAGCATTAAATACATGCACTTTAAATTAAAGTAAAACAATCTTGGCAGAATTTTTTTTTAATGTTTTTAGTCACTCATTAAACGGTTTTTTAATTCCAATAAGTGTTTCCATAACTATTTTTTTTTTTGTGTAAAAATTAAACATGATATCAAAAAATTTACATTTTATGTGAGTATATTTATTTGTTTCATAGTATATTTGTAATTTAACAAAATAAATAATATAGTACTATTAATTAATTATCAATAAAATTTATTTATTGGTATTTTACTTAAACATTTAAACAAATTAGAATAATATTTTTTAATAAAAATAGCTTTCTTAATTTTTCATAATAATTTCTGTTATTTATACAAACATAGAAACAATATAATAAAGAGTTAACAGCTGGCAGATGGCACTGTACTTTTCTCACCACCTGGCTGTACGTGCACGAGCAACATGCACGCACCCTACACGTGACGCCCTTACAAGTTGCCAACTTTTAATTTGAATTTGTAAAAAGTTGAATTTGTCAATGGAAATATGAGACTGTAATAAAGGAAATGATTGTTGAATACTACACTGTTAACATTTCTCAAGTTATAATTATAAAACAAAAAAAGTATTTCACTATAATAATGAACGATTATTATTATTTTTATATTTATAATTCTAATGTGTACTCAACGATTTTGTTGCCAAGCTGAACTGGTAATGAATTATAGTTGTGTAATCAAATTACTAGTAGTAGTTTTTTTTTTTTTTTTACCAAATATTGATTAACAATTTCGTTCACAATATATTACCTCTCGATCCTGCTCGCTTCAAATTTTTACTATCAGCAATAAATATGTAGTTTAGGAAATGTATATTTTTTATATGAAATAAAAAATAAATAAACCGAAATATGTTTTTTATATTTATATCTGAAAGAAGTGTTTTTTACAGAATCATTATATTTCATCAAATTAAGAATAAGGTGCTGCATCACATCCAAATAAATAAAATTAATGTTTGGATTGCTTAACAAAGAGTGTAAGCTGCCTTAATATTCAAGATTGACATGAAACCCTATGAATAGCTCATTCCATAACATAAAAACTTCATCTAAAAACCCAACCATCGAATATTCCATGCCATTGAAATTTTACCTAGTGATCAACCTTATTCTTTGTGCAGTTGACCTCTAACAAATGATATTTTTTTTTTCTCTCACTCTATTCCTCAATTAATGTACTTACTTTACCTAAAAATCTGACCATATAATAATATCATTAGAAACAGTAACACTCAATATATTTTAAATAAATTTTAGAAAATAAAATATTATTCTATTTTCTTAAAAATTTAAGTAATATATTAAGAGATGGAAATAATACTTAAATAATATATATATATATATATATATATAAATGATAAATAAGGAAAGATGGAAATATCTATGAATAAGCCGATTTGGTTAGGAATGAACCATCACTTTAATGAGGTAGAAAAGACACACTCTAGATTTTGACTAGCACTGGCCTTTGCCACCTACCGTATTAAACTGCTAAATATTTCTCTAAATTCATCTTGCACAGAAGATAATGAAGGTATAGAATACAGAGATACTACTACATATTGCCCACGTGGTCACCCCTGTTCAAGTTTCAGAGCAAATCATACTACCAACATTCCAAAATAATGTCTTTCAAGTTGAAGTGTTGCTAATGAGTTTTATTAAAACATTAGTTAAAAAATTAAAGAAAAAACACTATTAAAACATTAATTAAAAAAATTATTGTATATATCATAAAAAAAATCATAAACAATATAATTTTTTTATCTTTTAATAAAAATATTTCTAGTTTAAATTTCTTAACCAATATCTTTATAAGATTGATTTATATTTACTTTTAAGTTATGACACCCTAATTAAGAAATATTCAATTAATACAAATTTAGACTAAATCCTCAATTTCTCAATCACTTTTGTCATAGATTATCCTACTAACTACTAATAACAATACTATCCACCAACTTATTTTCATGACAAATATCTCTTTTCAATGTAAATATTAATTGATTTTATTAATTATGTTTAGGGCTATTATTGGAACAAATGATTTAAAAAAAAACTAAAAATATTATTATTTTAGAGCAAAAAAAAAAGCTAAAAAGACCATCGTTCCAAAAAAAGGATGAAATAATATGCAACTCATGTATGCATTATGTAGTACTAATATACTAGCAGCATTTACGGACTTGTTACAACTCATGTAGAACACATTTTCGTCTACACTAAGTTCTTTTTTATATCAAAATACTGTACATAAAAGTTTCCACTAAAATGGAAACATTCTATACCCAAATACACAAAGGATCTGGAAAACTCTTACAAGGGACCATTCATGATCAGTAAAACACAGGAGCACTTTACGTAGACTTTGGAGCTCCACTCGTTTCTATCAAGCATTTCTTCGAAAGATTGACTATTGAATCTGCAATGACTCCAGCACTGGACTTCATGTAACCACCTGAAACATGGAAAATAAAAACAACTTGATAAACATCAAACAAACAATCCGAAGAGAAAATAGAAGAAAATTTCCAAAACAAGCTGTCACACGGATCAATCGGTCGAGAATATTGCCAATTTCTTCAATTAGTTATATAGATCCCATCTCCCTTAAGCAAGTTATATCAGCTCAGAACAGGGGAAAATATTAGTGTTTGTTTCACAATTCATCTCAACCAAAACCCACATTCACCTGGACGAAACAAGAATTTACTTCTACTTTTTGTCTCTTGGAAAACATGAATTGACGTTTAGGACTAGGTGCATCGCTAACAAACTATATAAGGTCAGATAAAGTTACCAGGAAGATTCCAATTAACCTAAATAAATAATCCAAAAATGATTATCTTATAAATCATTAATTATAACTGATTATTCATATTTTCACGTCATAAAATTTTGTTATTTGATCACATTTAAGTGAGTCAACGTTCTAAGAATCTTTCAATGTAACATATGGTTATATTGATGATGAAAACATGGCTTTACAATACTGTATCTTCCTACATGAAAGTTGTGCCATAGGACCTCAGTCTCAAATAACTCGCTAAACAGACTATAGTATTTTAAATTTTTTGCAAAGAATAAGAATCTTTCAATGTAACATATGGTTATATTGATGATGAAAACATGGCTTTACAATACTGTATCTTCCTACATGAAAGTTGTGCCATAGGACCTCAGTCTCAAATAACTCGCTAAACAGACTATAGTATTTTAAATTTTTTGCAAAGAATGACACATGCTCATACATAAAAAAGATAACCTCTTTGAAGTCAGACATACGATAGGGTAATTTCAGGTTTCCTTCAGATTACTTTTTTAACATAATAAGATACTTGCATAAGTGAAATGCACAAACTACAAATAAAAAAAATAAAAGACCAATAGCAAACAAAAGATTGTGGTAATATAAGATAAGACTAGAGGCCTTTGTTAGGTAAGTATCCTGTACACACAAAAGACCATAGTAGCCACCGTATAATAGGGAGGAAAACAATAGCAAACCTGAAGTGAGCATAACGATAGGAATGTTTTTTTCACGAGCAAACCGGAAAACTTTCTCATCTCTAAGGGCAATTCCTTCAGGACTGATCTGTGTGTACAAAATAGCACAAGCACAACCTATGGTGAGTGGTAAAGGAATTAACTAAAACACTAACTTATAATAATGAAATATTCTTTTCACATAAAAACTACAAATAAGAGCAAATCCAATAATGACATTACCTCCAACCTTCCTAATGGATCACCTTCTAGGATGTCAGTTCCAGCATTATAAATAACCAACTCAGGGTTAAACCTATGCCCAGCAACCTTGAATCACATTGACATGATAAACAAAAATTAGTAAAAGAACTTGAATGTTGGTATACCTTCACCTGATAAACAACTCTATGGTATCTTATGGGTATGATTAGGAGTTAAGAGTAGAGGGGAAAGGGGAAAAGGAAATTCAATGAGAAGGGAAGGGTAGAGATTGGGAGGTAAATATACAGTTTTCCTTTCCCTTGTTTTTATTTTTAAAATAAAGGGAAAGGTAAGATAAAGTGCATCATGAATCAAATGAGCAGTTAATATATTTGGACTTGGATAGGATATAGAAATACAAAAATGTATAAACACACAGCTATACCTCAAGTGCTTCATCTAATTTTTGCAGGTACTCTTCTGTTACTGTCCCACTCTGAAAGTTCAGGGGGAAACATACGAGTGAGAGAATCTTAAAGAGACAAATCAGAAAAACAAATATGATTCACGTTTAACTTTTAATTTATTTTTTTTGGTGAATCGTTTAACTTTTAAATTGAATATACCTTTACTTCAACTTTCTGATTTATGTAGTTTCTCGCCTCATAATCCTGATATAGAAGGCAAAAAGGAATGGTAAGGGTTTGCCATAAGTTGGTCTCAAGATGATAAATTTATGATGACCATATTAGAGTATATGTATAATTCAAATTAAAAGCAAATAACAATTAACTGTTGATGATGGACCATCCATCTTCACAACACAAGATTAATATTATTAGGCCTTTCATCACATTTTATCAGAAAAAAACATCATTCCAACATCACGATGAAGCATCGCTATTTAGAAATCAGTAAGCACTAATGTTTTAATGAACCCATCTCAACATATTTTCCAGCAAAATCATTTGCTGGCCTCCTGCATACTTCATTTAGAAGTCAATTGCAGATGCAGACAGAAAAAATATCAACATTTGTAAGCTTGAGTGCTTGACATAACTGCCATTATCTAGTATTTGAATAGGTTTTCACCACTTAACAGGTAGCGTGGACAAGACCAGTAAAGACCTTAGTAAGAAGGGTTGATCATATCAAGTTTATCCTAATAAATAATGTTATATGGAAGTTATCCCCACAAACACAAGTAGAGTAAGACCATAAATTTTAAGAGAAATGATTTTTAAAAAAGACCTTGATCTAAATGGCCTTTCTGAAAGCTGTTTTTTAACTACAAAAGCATCATTTGATCCATGTAATTGACCCACTGCTAGAATCCAATTGCAAGGTATGGGACTTGAGTCTACATTGGAAGTATGGGATTTAGGTGTGGAATTTATAAAAAGCTTTTGGTTCTCCAGCTACAATGGCTAGTTTTTGTGGTATAGTTCTTCCAATATTTTTCCAACTGGTATCAAAGCTCTTGACCATATCTTTTAGCTGGTATTGAGTAGTGTGGATGGTGATGCCAATATCGTAGTGTTCACCTGGGACTAGATAAATGGCTAGTGCATAACCAGCTTGCATGGGTGTTGGGCTGTTGTTAGGAAGTCTCACATTGCCTGCCTCAGTTCTTGGGGTGAAGCTTATATATCTGTTGGGCAACTTCACTTGGTGCTAATTGGTTTTAAGTTGAAATTTAACAGCTGTGACTTGTGGCAGGATATTAAGATCCGATTGCAAGTATGGGACTTGATTTTAGCATGGGAAGTATGAGATTCTGGTGTAAGGTTTATAGGGCCTTCGGCTATCTAATTACAATGCCCAGCTTTTGTGATGTGGTTCTCCTAAGGCTCATGTTGCCCACCTAATAAAAAAAGACTTTTGTTGTTGTTTATTAAAAGGGCAGCACCTAGTGGATGAGGCTCCCACCATGTGTGGTCTAGAGAGGGTCATATATTTGCAAACTTGTTCTTACCACTAACTCACGACAGCAATCTTCCTGATGTACCAAAACTCGCTCTTTTTCACCAGTGGAATGTAGAAAAGAAATTGTAATATATTCTTTCATGCCACTCCACAATGATATACATGGAGAAAAATCCATGCTTCATGACTAGACAATTCAAATGTACAATACAACAGGACACTGCAACAACACATCAGATGCCAGCCAGCAATTTTGAATAGATGAGACAAATGAGCAAAAACAGAAACAGAGAAAAATCACTTCACAATACTAGATAGGAAGAAAAATTATGTAAAACAAATCAAGGAGCAGATTACCAAAGGATATATTCCAGGATTGTACATATCCAGGATATAGACACGGCCTGCCATTACAAAGTCCCCATTGGTAAAAGCACTAAAAGACAAGAAGTCAAACACTTGAGCAATTTTTTTTTTTGGACATACTATCACAAGCGAAGTCCATTTCATGACCGTTTCCTTGATGTGCATCAAGATCAATGATCATCACCCTGAAAATTTTGCAATCAATTTTTGCACGAGTATTAATAGAATATTCTAACTTATTCTAACTTGCAATAAGATAGTACCTTGATATATTCAACCGAACAAAAGCAAAGTGGATGCATAGAGAAATATCTGCGTAAGCACAGAATCCACCCCCTTTTTGTGCAGAACAGTGATGAAAACCACCTCCCACGTTAATGGCCCATCCTCTCTCCTTTGCAAGTTTCGCAGCCAATATAGTTCCTCCAACCTACCATTTGATTAGGAGCAAGATGAGATTTTTGGAGATGCTAAAAAGACTTCAATAAAACAGTTAATTTACCTGTTTCCTGAATGGAAAAAGAACTTTTTGTTGCACAAGACAATTGGGAATTAATGCCACAGGAGGGACCTATATTTTAGTAAATTATATCAGTACTCAGTAAATAATTCTTAATACATCAACTGTATAAAGCCTCAGCAAATACATATCTGTTATCAAAACAAACACATTAAAGAACTCCAGCACAACCATTTTTGCTTCTTTCTATCCTACTAAGTCAAGATAAAATTCCATACAAGAGCTCCATAGTTAAAGAAAAACATGGAACTGTAAGTATAGACAACAAATGTGTAAATGGTTGCCTCGTGCCTACAAGTGAGTGAAAGTACCTCAACTATCATTGCAACTTTTGAACTCTCCTTCAGGGTATTCAAATACGATTCAGAGTGTACCTTCAAAGAAAAAGGAAAGAGAAAAAAACAGATTCAGCACCAGACATTCTGCTTAAATTACATTAAGCATATGTTTGGATACAAGATTAAAAGTGCTTTTGACAGCTTTCAAGAGCTTTTCTACTGAAAAAAAAAAATTCTGTTAAGCATATGTTTGGATACAAGACTTAGTGCTTTTGACAGTTTTCAAGAGCTTTTCTATTGAAAAAAAAAAATTCTATATTTCCAGTAGAAAAGCTCTTATAAACACTTTATATACCTTGTATCCAAACATTTTGTTTGTTGCTGCTATACATGTGATTTGAATATACATACACAATTTCCAAACTCATTTCAAATGCAATTTAAGTCCAATTTAAATAAACTTCTCTATAAACACTCAAAAAATAAGAAAATAAACAGATTAAACGAATTAAGCTTCTCCTATTAATTAAAATCAACTTGTGCACTTCAACTTTTATAAAAAAAACTCTCATCTTCCTCCTCCAAAACATTGAGGTACATAAGTTGACTTTAACTTATTTGATTCATTCTTCTTCTTCTTCTTCTTTTTTTCATTTTCTGATATAAGCCTTTATGAAGAAGTATATCCAAACAAGGTCTTACTGATCAAGTATTACACAACGCTTACCACTAGAAGATCATCCTTGGAAGCTTCCAAAGGCTCAACGATGCATTTTTTGTCAAGAATACCAAACGAAACAAGGAATCCACAAATGCGTCCCCACTTCGACGAATCAAACGGATGCCTACAACAATCAGCAAACAGTTACGCAACTCCACACGCTATTCACAGCTTCGAAAAACGACGTCAGCGCGAAGAAATTGCTTACAGTTTCTCTATGCCGAGAAACGCTATGTCGTAAGACGCGGAGTATATTAGCGGAACCTGAATTACGATAAAAACAAACCTAAGAAGTAAACACTCGACGCGCGAAGAGTGCGAGTGCGGCGGAGCTCGCTTACCTTGGATGGAGACACGTCGAAGTAGAGCTTGCTGGAGAGGATGCGGTTGCGCCGGAGAGCGTCGGCGTCGTTCGCGGAAGAAGACGACATCGATGGCGATGGTTGACGGCGGTAGCTACGGCGGTGGCGGAGAATCGGCCACAGCTTTGACGGCGGCGAACCTGATGCAAATTGGACGAGCCACCGAAACACCGAGTTGACTCAGTAACGATTTCCGGGAATAAAATTCCGTGAAACGCCTTGCTTAACTCGCCTTGCTTAACTCGGATACTCGAGGCAAAAAAACGCAGCGGTTGATAAAAATCATGAATGGCACCGAAAGAATGGAATGTTTTGACGGTGTACACTACAGTAGTATTATCCAGAAATACACCGTTTTATATTTTTATTTATTTAATGAAAAATTCCACTATTTTGTTATTTTAATTCAAGAGTCATATTATTACCAAACAAAAACAATGTGCTTATTATGAGAGCTTCACTACTTAATGGAAAAAGAAAAACTCTATATTTATACTAACCATGATTTTTATATTACCAAATAAAATTACACATTGTATTTATATATTTTTTTCTTTTATAATCTCATATAAAATCTCATTATACTAAATTAAGTTATGATTCAATTTTGATAATGATAATATATAATTCTACATATGCTTTTTTTTTCAGTTGTTTTAAATTATAAGTTCATTATACTGACAATGAATAACTAATTTATTTTGAACGGTTTGTACTTTGTATATTAATAGGTTTGTAATG
>PYAF01003241.1:116487-173039 GCA_007407185.1 Glycine tomentella
AATAAATAAAAACAATGGAGTTCAAAATTTTATTTAAAGTTAAAACTTTTTTTAAAAAAAATTAGAAATCTTAACCAGTTAAATTTTATTAGGATTAAAAATAAAATTTTAAAAAATTTTAGTAACTAAAAACTTAGTTAAACTATTTTTTATCTTTTACCAAATAGACCCTAAGTATACAAATATCAATAATAACTAAATATATATTTTGTTTTTTAAGTAATATATATATATATATATATATATATATATATTCCTAAAAACAGTTAAACACATATTTTAATATAAAAAAATTGAGATGACAAAATAATAAAGAAAGAAGGCGAAGATTTAATTATTATTTTCATTATTTAATTTACTTTTAATATTTAATTTAGTTTCTTATTTTTTTAAATTTCAATTAGATTCACTAATTCAATTAAGTTTTTTTTAAAGGTTAAATTAGATTTTTTATTCTTTAAAATAAGTTCAATTAGATTTTTTATCAAAAAATTTACAGTTTTAAATAAGATTAAGTTAAACACATTTTAAACAATAAGAGACCTAATTAAAACTTTTAAACCTAATTGAACCATCTTTAAAAATGATGAACATGATTTAACTTTTTTTGTGAATTTGTAATTGATTTGAAATATTTATTGACTTTTGTCGATTAACAATCTCTGCTGAAAATTTTAGTTAATTATTTTCGATAGAATTTTTATTTTAATTATATATTTTTCATTATGAGATTTGAGTCCAAAATCTTATTTCATAAGATTAAGCTTGAATTTAATTTTACTTCAACCAACAACTTACTCGTTCATATTGAATATTTTTTATTGAGTAAGAAACTACTAATGTTATTCAATTATTTGATCAAAGACCAATCTGGTTTGTGATACTTTAACCTTTGTTATATATATATATATATATATATATATATATATATTTTGTTATATAAACTATGCTGAACCTAAGAAAAATAAATAATTAAACCGCAAAATAACGTGTCAGAGAATTCCTCTTTATAAACAAAGGTCTTTGTTACAACGTAGCATCATATTCGCCAAATAATCTCTACACTCTCTCTGCATCTGATTCCAAAATTGTTAAAAACGCAGAAGCAGAACAAGCAATGGCAGATAAGCCAAGTCGATCCCTGGTCTTATTCGGTGATGGGCTAGCTCGTTCCATCGATTCATCGCACTCCCACTTTCACTCTCTCGCTTCTCTATCTTCCTGCGGTTTTTTGAGTCTCCCAAATTCTCCCCCATCAGGTTCCCTTCTTCTCAATCCATGACCCCTTTGTGTTTGTAATAATGTCTAACACACGCTTCTCAATTATTGTTTGTTCCCATTTGTCCCCCTGCCGGATTCAAATTCACTTGAATATGTAGTTTTCAGAAAGCGAGGATGAGAGGACAGTTAGAGAATTTGCAGTGCTGCTGGATGCATGCCACACTTATTCAAATATGGTGAGAGTGAAACCCACATGCTCTAGTTTTTGTTTTTATTTATTTCTATCTTATCATTGGTGATTTTTTTGTTATTTCTTGTTAGAAGGGGCAAATCAGTGATAGTGACAACCAAGAGGATCCACCAAAACAAACCTTGCCTGATAGGTATTCTCTTTTATTTGTTTGTTTTCCATTTTCCATTTTGTTGTTTGTAGAGATTAAATTAATAATTTGATATGTTTAGATAAACTTCTCTATAGCATTTATAATCATTTGGGTCATGTATGGATAAACTTCTCTATAGCATTTATAGGAGAAGAAAATAAGAAGGTAAAATGAATTAATTTTTTCCAGTTAAAATTAGCTTATGAATAAGTTAAAATTAGCTTGTGGAAAAGTTAAATCAGAGAGTTTCTATAAAAGTTGAAATGAATAAGTTAAATTTAGCTTAACTTATAAAAGAAACATAACTTATTTCACCTTTTTGTTTTCTTCTTTTATAAGTGCTTATTGAGAAAGTTATCCAAACAGGGTCTTGATCTTTATAGGTGACACTCATTCAAGTATAGAAAAACAAGAGTAAGTTTTAGTCCTTATAAGTATAAGGACTAAAGTTAAGTTTTTAAGGGACTAATAATACTTTAGAAACATAGGAACACCAAGGACCAATGTGTACTAAATAAGGACTTATAGGTACTAAAGTTTTTTCACTAGGGACTGATTCTTAAATGAGTGTCACCTGTAAGGACCAAATGATTGATTTAAATAAAGGATTTCATTTTCGAAACACAGGTTTATCGGAATGAAAGCTGCTATTTTGACCAACAATTCAAGCTTTAAGTCTTTTAGTGCCAAACTTGGATTTAGTGTTCTTAAATTGGATGAGTTAGTGGGAGGAGGTTCTGCTGAGGTTGTGGCCCTTGAGCTGCTCAAGTTGCTTGGCTTTCAAGAAGGGAAGGTGCTGGACAGTGACCACTTTGATCTTGTTTTCTTTCACATTGGAGCTGATGAACAAAAAGTGGTTGCTGCTGATGTGGGGTATATGGATGTCTTGGTTGGAGGGATAATGAGTCAAGCACAACCCGGATCTGACATCAGTTCACGTCTGCACTTATCTGTTGTCATGAGCTATGGCAATGTCTTGGAGGGTGATGATTCTAAGTTTTCTGTGTCAAAGAGGGTAGATGAGAAGAACTCTCATCTTTCAATGCTTTATCCTCTCCAAAGTTACACTATGAAAGGAGGAATTCCTCGAAAGGATGTAAGGTAATTAAAGTAGCATTTAGTGCATGCCGCATAGACAGAATATAATAGAAAATTTGTTTTTTGTTTGTTATCCTTGGTTATATCCTTTAAAGAATGGAGAAATTTTTTACCCCCTTGTTGTGTTCTTTTATATAGAGACCATGTTATGATACGCACACATCCACCAAACACTTTCTAAGTTATAGTATTTGAAGATTAGTAATCTTTGCTTTCTCTTTGGATTGTCTTGAATATTTATCTCCATATCAAATGATACAGACATTATTCTCCCATGTTAATTGCTCAATGGCAATCTGCGGTTACTCGCAAGGATAATGCAGAGAGATTTTCTTTTGAAGATTTTATGGAGGTTTGTTTCAAGATTTTACTTCTTTATTCACAATTTAATAATGATTTATTCCAATTAGTGTTTCTATTTTTGCTTTGTTTCATGACTTATTATGTTGGTTATGCTTTCTATTTGCTGTTCTTAATGATGTTCAGTGTACACAACTTTGCATACTTCGATATTTAAAACCTTCATGTTATTCATCAACCTATTTGATTCTGTGATTGTAAGTGTTTGCAGTTTTTGTAAAGTATCATGGTTTGAGTGCTAGCTGTTATGAAATTTTCCTAGGCTTGTTATCCATTTAAATTATATTGTAATTCTTGGTTACTGTATAATCTTTGCTTCTTTTTTGCTTTCTTGTAATGCAGCATGGTGGAAATCTTACAATACCAGCAGATAGGTTCTTGCATGAGATAGCCTTTAAGCTTTGGAAAGCTCCCAAGTATGGAGCCTGATTTTTGTTTTCCCTTTTTCTTTTCAACTTCTTGTTGGCCTCTTGCCATGGCAGCAGAGCTATTTAAAATTCCTGATTAACATGTTTACTTCGTACTCTAAACTAACCTATATACTCTGTTCCATCATGTAATAAATAAGATTTTGATGATTGAACGGTACACCTATCCACTAACACTCTTTTCTTGGTAATGTTTCTTGTAAGCAAAGATCAGAAATTTATATTTGGTAGTCCTTTCTAGTATAGTAAAACATCTCTTGAATTTTTTACCATATGGTTTCAGTATCAAGACATGCCACGGATATAAGTACTCCTCGGTAGCTATTTTTCTATGTACATTGTCTCCCACACAACACAAGCCCAACTTCTTTATGGTTCAATAGGTCTTAGTGCACATTTTAAAAAGAAAGTATGATTAAGACTTAAGGAGAACTAATTTTTATTATACAATCGTAATGGATGGTTGAAAAATAAAACTAACATTGAACATCGGTTTATGTTAATGAAAAAATTATGAAAATCATATTCATTTTTTTATCATTAATAATTTATGAAATGTGATTTTTATTAATTCAATCAGAAAATTATAGTTATAAATTACTTTAAATGTGTGTTAAATTAGACTCTAGTGAAAATATAATAATTTTTATTTTTATGTTTACATATGTTATTGAAATATTAAATAATTTTAAATTTCATAAATATAATATATACAATGTGAACTTCTAGAGTTCTAGGATAAAGTTACTTAATAAAATATGTTATATTATAAGTATAACTTGAACTTTATTAAAAATATACTCACAATATAAAATTTCACATTGTTATTATATTTTGAACTGTTTTTTAATTACATGTCGCTATATATGTTAACTTTATTGAATTTTGTCATAATTATTTTAAAATTAATTCATGTAGCCAAAAATATATAAAAATTGAAGTCTTAAATAGTCAAAAATAGCTAATCATGTGTCAAGTTCTCACCTTTTACGTTACTTACATATTTATACACAATTTTTTTTCCTTCTACTGTATTTGGTATATTATGGGCATAATTTTTAAGTGGATCAATTTTTCGTTTTTGTATCATCCATCATTTTCTGAATTAGAATATGCTCATTTTAAAAAACAAAGGAAGGTACTAAGTTTTTATATTTTAACATTACAGTGTTGTAGCCATTTATTATTGAACAAGCATAAAATAGGGTTCGATATAAGTTGATTGTCTAGAAATAATAAAATAAAAACAATGTGTACCGTAAAATCTTGAATGAGTTCTCATTGCTTTAAAATTCTTAATTGGAGTAAATTCTTCACATTATTTCCCAAAATACTACTATTTGATAAAAGTCTTCCCATCTTTTCATCTCAATGCTTGAAAGAAACATGAGAGAATCTGCAACTAGAACAGTTTCACCAACAAGGCAATGCAATTGCATAATGCACAGTCTAATGAGGCATCAAGTACACTTTTAAAAGCTATTTCATTAACTTTCCATAAGAGATAACTATTTCTTGTTCAAATAGAAACATTTAAATTTGTTATTTGGTAAAGAGGGAACACAAATCATGACCATCTTTCAACTCAACAGACCATTTTAGCACTCTAATAGGTTTCTAAATAGGAAAGAAACCACCCTATTACGAGTACAGAAAAGGATAGTAGCCCAAGTAAGAAGGGCCATCCAATCATAAAAACACCTAAGCAAACAACCACAATAAAAGGCAAGAAAGACCTTACAATTGACCTGAAATCAACACAGTGCCCCTTGAATAGTACCAAAGCTCCTACATTCACCATGTTCCAACTCATTGATCCACCATAACGCAGTCGATTCAGACAGTTGGCGACAAACGAGTGGCAGTTGCAAGTGAAAAGGTTGTGAGTTTTGTTCTCAAAATACCTCAAACTTGTCTGTAATGCATCGTCCCATGTGATTGCAGTACCATTCTCAGCATGCAGGTAACCATGCTTGCATGTATGTGCAGATAGGTTAGAAGGGAAGCAACACTGCAACATCTCAGGTTACACATAATGTCAAATAAGAGTTTATACTTTTAAAGAATTAAAATTGACACCAAAGAAAATTTTAAGGGGTAGAGAGAAAGGGGAGAGCTTGGCAAATGGATTATTCTATGGATAAAAATGTCAACACATCTATAACTGAATTACTTTTCCAAAATCAAGGTCAAATCACGGTATTAAATTATGGCCCAAATTGGGTGTCAATGTTCTGAAATTGTTGGGTGATAACAAACACAACTGTTCAAATTTAGCAGACTTAGTGTGCTGATTTGAATTAGCACCTTAAGAGATCTATCTATTAGGAAATGGCAATTTCAAATATGAGTGAGTCCCTATGAGGGGAAAATAACAAAAATTTCAGATTCAATTTGATATATGGAAAAGTAAAAGGTAACGAATTTCTTATTTAAACTAAAAGATTTATATATCTCAATTTGTATCTACGAGGTTTCACCTTCAACAAAAACTAGTTTTTAGTTTTTTTTTAAGGTGAAACCTCTTAGATACAAATGTGGGACATGAATTGTAGGTTTTGACTTCAGAGAACCCTGTAGGTGTAAATGCAACCTATTTCCAACAAGGACGTCATCGTCAATATCGCAGTTAGTTATGGTGTTTTCCTAATACATCAATGTTTCACCTAATAGTTTCACACATGACTACATTTTGGCCATAAAAGTTCTGTAGTCCCTTAAAATCCCGTCACCAACCAAAAACTAAAGTTAGTTAAATTTGGCATAAAACTGTTTTGCAAATTGCAAAGCATGCATGCATTTATGAATGGTATGCTAGCATGAATGAGAACAATCTGTAAGAAAGAAGGCATCAAGAGATTTAGATAGTGAACCTGAGAAACAGTACCTGTCTATGATCGAGTTGCAAGTATCTTGCCACTGGACCAAATGCAAAATCATCAACATTAACAAGATATGATCCTGAAAAATCTAAAACAACTCCATCCTCCCTGCAAATGCCAACATGACCAATGAAGGGAGCCAACCATGACACCACAGGAAATGGATTCCAAACCAAACAACATGGAAACTTTGCCTTCTTTGGATCAATTGGATCTAGAGGCCACAGCTCATGCTGTATTCTTTGTGTAGAATGTGAATGCTCGACGTCACAACTTGCATTTAACTCCATAGTAAAAATCTACAGCAGGGCATAAGCTTTACTCAAATATCTGTGGAGTTGCATCACTGTATCAAACTACTACTCCAGACATCCCAACTCTGTACAATGAAAAGATCAAGTGAGAAAGTTATTCCTTCACCAATTTGATAAAAATTAATTCAGCAATGACAGACTTTATGGCACAAATACCTGATTTAGAATTGGGTGTATGACTAACTACTTTCCAAATCTCAAAGGTAAATAATGGAGGGAATCATAAGTATGCTTTAGGATCTGTAGCACATAAAATAAGGCAACATCAGATATAATATAAAGCTCAGAGCATAAACACCAACCAAATCTATCCTAGCACCGTATAAATGTTTCGTCAGGAGAATTCACAAGGACAAAAAAAACTAATAGCTGTTTTTTTATTCAAAAATTAATAGCTGACTTGGCGCATGATTTGTCCGATTGTTATTCACTGGTGTATATGGTATGTTTTTTATTTGAGGATTCTCATGCATTATTCCGGAACAAGTATGGAAGAAACGTTTAGCAAAAGCAAGTGATGTGAAGTTATTGATATGCTTGTTGTAATGATTTCTAGGCTGCAGCATATTATTATCATGGATTGATTCTTGATGAGGGAAACACGAAGAAATCTCATGGGATGGTTGTAGCTGCTTTACAAGAAACCGATGAGTATTTCAAAGAAAGTAAGAAGTTGTGTCAAGCATTCAATGCAGTGCCTCCATTGTCAAGGTTAGTCATAATATTCACTTATACAAAGTCATTTGTTTTTTAGCTGTTATCTGTTCATCCTCAGAAAATGAGTCATGAGTCTTCCATATAATGATAGCATCATGTTATATATGTGTACTAAAATTTCTTAGCTGGTGATATAGGTATGCCTGCTTGAAACTTTGAGCATCTAACTGTGAAACTTTGAGCAGCTAACTGTTATATGATGTATTCTATGCTCTAAATAACACAAATCCAAGAATTTCTGCAGCCAAAAGTAGCTTATTTATCATAACTTTCGTTGTTTCAACTTAAGATGTTGCATAACTTATTCATATGAAGTAAATTTCCTGGATCCTGAATTCCTGATGCATCAATGCTGCATTTTTCAATTAATGAAGTTTTATACCATGTTGTTACTAAGATATTGACTATGGATTAGCATTATGCAGTTTTTTACTGCTGGCAGGATCATGTGGGCCTTTTTATATTCTGCCTCAGTAATTTCATAAGTTTGATTCTTCTATAAGCTTCTTAATACTTATATTTTCTGCTTGCTGAATCATTGTTATCTGATGTCAATAGGTGGAGGCAATTCAGGTTCATGCAAATGAGGGTGGGATATCCCAGACTCGTGGTGGCATATACTGGGTAATCTTGCCTGCTGGATGTAATGCACTACTTTTTTCCCTTAGTTAACACATTAATTTTGAGTTTCATGCTACATGATGTTCTTAATCATATGATATTATGATATATTAAAAGGTTGTGCAATGTGGTAAATTTGGAAAGTTAATTTATAATCAGGGGCTTATGGATAACAATCTTATAAACTAACATCACCACATGTGCCATGGTTTGAGGTGAAACTGTGACATGTTAAATGGCTGCAAATCATGAGATTCATGAATATGTTGATGTTGTATATTTTGATTAGACAGACTCCTTTACCTTTTTTTAAATCTCATCTAGAGTTCCCTTCCTACTCTACAATCGCAACTTCATTTCATTTTTTTTAAATATTATTGTCATTGTTAATTTTTGGAATCTATTAACAAAGATTTTCACTATTTTTTGTCCATCATGTAATAGGAATCTAGAGTTCCCTGATATATTATTTTTAAAAAAAAACTCTATTGTTACTTTATTTTGCTGTTGAATCTCTTAGCCAAATCTTTTGTTTTAAAGAAGGACAAGCATGCAAATCTGCTACCACCATGCCAAAGAATGCTCTTGGCTTGAATGATGGATCCAAGCAACATGTGCAGAATTCATCAAGAGCATAACATACACTGATATTTGTTTCAATCGTGTCATATTCATCTATCATGAAGGCCAAATTTATAACATCTTTGGTGTGTTATATATCATGGTTTTTAGTCTCATTTAGTGTCCTTTTTTTTATGTATTTCAGATCGACATTTACACAATGCTTTTGTGGATAAGAGACGTTATATGTAGACTGGATTATAGAGTTGGTATAATCTGAAAATGGTTCAATCTATTACTTATCACATGGATGAAAATAGTTCTGATTTTGTGAAGATATAAAATTTATAAAGCAAAACAAAAAATTGATATTAACAAAATGGATATATTCGGCCAAAATTAAGTAGCGGCAAGTAATGTTCCTACTTTTTTATTTTTTTTTTTTAAGTAAAAAAATTGGCATGCAAAGACATCACAATAATAAGCACTAGAATTCCAATTAGATTGGCACTCCAGCCATTATTCATCATTTGAAGACATCAGAATATCGTTAATAATATGGAAGATTACAAAGCATGCATGGGATGACAAACCAAACCCATGAACGGTTATTTGATCCTAAAGTGTGGGAGAGCATATCTATTATGGAAAAATTCTCCACTAATCAATTACAAGAATCAACAAACTTTGGTGAAATGTAATCCTCATGATCTGATGAATATGGAACAAACAATGCTGTAATTCCAATGGTCTTAATCTGCTACATGTAGTCTGCATGCACGATCTAGCCACGGGTTTTGAACATCCTCTTGCTTCACCTCACACAATCTTTCCTAAAATAAAATAAAAAACAGGCTACAACATTAACTATTTCCTAAAAAAAATCAAGCAATAAGAAAATGCTTAAAGATGCAAAAAGGTCTGAAATTTCATTATCTTAACTATACAATCAACATAATCAAGAAATGAGAGTTAAAGAACACATTCTCTGAACTATTGGAACATGACTAACTCGGAGAGTCCCTAGTGTAAAGAGTAATTGAGTCAAGACATTCAGATATTATGTCAGATAATTAATTAAGGTTATTCTTTTCACTTTTTACCCTAAGTTTCCTGCACAATCGTGCATGGATCTTCCACTCCTCGCACTTGGTTTCAAAAGAGTGTTTGTATTAGAATTATAATTTGTATACTAACATTTCCCCATTAGCCAATAAATCTCAAAGGAGTGTATATATATACCATGCATTTTTCCTAGTAACCGATGACCTCAAAGGAGTGTTTAAACATATCTCAAAGTTTCTCATATTAACAACATACTACGCATTTTTCCGGTAGTCAAACAGTCTCAAAGGTACTAAAAGCTTTTTTCTCCAGTAACCTATTGACCTCAAAGGGGTGCTTTTTTGACACAAATAATACTCCTAGGACAGACAATTCTCCGGTAACTAAGTGCAGTGAGTGTCACCATGGAAACCTAAGATTTAACATTTTTTTTAGGTCGCTTAGTAATCTTCCCCAAATACCCTAATGTCAAGACTCAATTGTGTAGTGTGTGAAGAGACCAAACAAGCAGTCATGAAAAAAAATAGTACCAACAAATGCGCTCAATAAACACCATTACATAGATTGAGATGAATTCACAGTTAAGATATTGAAGTTCCAACCAATAACATGTATGAATGAAATGCAATGCATCAAATACAACCAAAACAAAAAAGGGAGTGAGTTTAGGTATTGTCATTGCTCTTTCTCTTCACTATGACCACTTTTAAACAGTGTCTTCCCATTTTATCCTTATGAGTGCAAGGTATCCCTTTTGACATGCGTGAGGGCATAGCGCTTTTCCCTATAACATGAGAAATATTTGATCAATTACACTGATAGAAACACTAGCCAATTGAGGAAAAATAATAATTCGATCTCTTGAAAAAAAGAAAACTACGTTTGAGGCATATATAATAAAAACTATAGAAAAATTATAACCCTGAAAATTAATCTCCCTAACTTTTGCAAGAAAAAAGAAAGTATGAAAATATATAGAAAATTAAAACTTATATATAGATGGTGTTTGGTAGGGAATTCTTTCAAGTTTCTTAGAAATCTTAGATATTAAAAATGTTAAATTCTTATGTTTGGCACAGACATTTTAAAAGTTATTCATAAAAATATGAATTTTTATGAATTCATTTAAGTTTCTCACAAACTTTTTTGTGAAGAGTGAAAATTCAAGATTTCCATGAAAGGTGTATATATATAAAATTGTGTCTCTTATCTTGAGAAGTATTTTAAACATACCAAACATTTCAAGAAAACATGAATTTCAAGAAACATATAATTCTTAAAATACACGATTTCAAGCATGAAAAATATTTTGATTGCCAAAACCCCAAATATGTAATGTAAAGTGAAAACCACAAAGTTTGATATTAATTAACAAAAAGAATTCGGTGTACACTACTCCTATTAATTCCTATTGAATTCACAACTAATGAACCACAAAACAACGACAAAGAACGTGAAAGAATGTCCATACTTGGTAACGTCGGCGGCAATTGCTTCTTGATGAAAGGGTAGTTCAAAAACATCTTAACAGTCAACCCCTTCTTTGGATCCTTAACGAGACGCTTGTCAAGAAAATCTTTTCCTTCTCCCATTTTAGCCTAATGAGTGCAAGGTATCCCTTTTGGCATGTATGCGGGCGTAGCAGTTTTTTATGTAAAATTAGAAATATTTGATGAATTGCATTGATAAAAATAATAATTGGGTCTCTTGAAAAAAAGAAAACCATGTTGGAAGAATATATAATAAAACAATAGAAAAATGATAATCCTGAAAATTAATCTCCCTATCTTTTATAACTCTAGACTCACTAATTGATATATATTTGACGTCAATAAAGAAGTGATTGAAACATATTTTTTTAAAAGAAAAAAGAAATTAAGAAAATATATAGAAAAACTAATATATGGTAATTGGTAGGGAATTCTTTAAAATTTCTTGGAAATCTTGGATTAGAAATGTTAAATTTTTATGTTTGACATAAATTTTTTATAAATAATTCACAGAAATATGAATTTCTATGAATTAATCAAAATTTCACACTAAAACTTTTTCATAAAAAAAGTGAAATTCTAAGATCTTCATGGAGGGATAAATTTTTATATATATAATTATGTCTCTTATTTAAAAAAAATATTTTAGACATACCAAAAATTTCAAGAAAACATGATTAATTTTCAAGAAAAACAATTCCTAAAATAAAACATGATACTGGGTAACGGCTGTGGCAATGGATTCTTGATGAAAGGTGATTCAAAAGACCACCTCTTGTTTGGATCCTTAACAAGACATTTGTGAAGAAAATTCTTCCCTTGTTGTGATAACTCTTGTGGAATCTTGGGCAATTCTTCTCCTATCCCAATTCGAGTCATCAACGTCCTAGTATTCTCGCAGCTTCCAACGTACCAAGCGTGTTCTCCTATGATCATCTCTACGATGGTGCAGCCCAAAGCCCATATATCTACCGGCGACTCGTACACGTTATCGGTCAGCGATTCCGGTGACATATACTTCGGCGTGCCCCTGCACACGTACTTTCTATTTATCTCCCCTCTCCTCTTCGCCAGCCCCAAATCCGCGATCTTAACAACACCATTGTTGAAGACAAGAATGTTATGAGGCTTCACATCGCAGTGGACGTAGCCCTTGGAGTGGATGTGTTTCAGACCCTCCAAGATGGATTTTGTGCACCGTCGAACGTAAGCCTCCGGGAACCTCCCGCCTTGCTTTCTGAGTTGATCGGCGAGGGAACCGCCCGCAGCGTATTCGAGAAAAACATTGTAGTATCTCTTGCCGTTTTCGACGGTGCAATCGTTGCCGTAACATTTAATGATGTTTGGGGAAGGTCCAATAATGTCGAGGACATCCTTCTCGGTTTTGAGGGAATAAGAGGACAGGAAAAGGGAGGATTTGACGGCTGTGGGTGAAGGAAAATTATAAGTAGAAGGGTTTGTTGGTATGGCTATGTTGATGGTGGCGAAGCTGCCACTACCAATAGACTCTCCGCGAACCCAATTCTTCTTCATGGATGACGAGGACGACATGTTTGTGTTGTGTTGTGTTTCTGTGATCGATGAATGATGCATAGATTGATTCACGTTTCTCTCTTTTCAAGAAGAATTACAGAGTGGGATTGAGATTGTGTTTTTGATAGTAAAATTGGCGGGAAGTATTGCCGCGCTCTTTTATCTTACATCTTTTTTATTATGATGTTTGAAATTTGAATATCCAATTTTTCCAATCACCTAACTAACATTTATAATTTTTCTCTATCTCTCTTATCATATCATATATACCACCTATACTCTCTAACGGTTCACTTCGCTAGCTGCGGTCCCCTACTTCGGTGACCCTTTCCTTGCTGCTTGGAAATAACCAGAAAGAAAAAGGTTTGTATTCATGTTAGGATTTTGCTTTTTGACATGGTAATTGGAATCTTCCCTCAACCAAGGAGGGATGGGTAGGCTCAACGGCTTATGCCTTCACTCGGGGGAGAGCACCCATCCAAAAAGCAGAAAAGTGAAGAAGTGAAGTTATTTAAAAATTTTAATAGCATTCTTATCTCCATCAGATTTATTTAGGTTTGAGAAAACCCGTGAATAATCTCACCTTATCATTTTCTATAATTTTAATTTAGTTGCATATTTTTAAATAAATTGTATATTAACTGATTAGTTATAAAACAAATTTAGTAATTTGGAAACACTTTTTTACAGTCTTCTTAATTTTCATATTTATTTTCTCTCTGTGTTTTCTACTTCCTTTTTCTTTTCCCTCTCTTCTTGCTTGATTCCTTTAATGAAGATCTCCATTGAGAGCTTAAATCTTACAACGATCCTATATAGCTTGTGCTTAGAATTTGAGTTTTCTATTTTAATTGTGAATTCATGTTCACTCTCTCATCTTTCAGTTTCTGAAATTTATGAGGTGTTTGGCAAAATGTGTTTTGCTTATGAAGTGTTTGACAAAATGTCTCACCCAAATTTCTATTGTTCTGTTTATTTTCTTTTTACTCTTTGAAGCTATTTGAAATTGTGGTTGGTGCCTTGACTTTCATTTTTTGGTTTTTGGCTTTATTTGGTGGTTGTTCCACACATAACAGATGCTATCCAAGAGTGGATAGAACGTGTAGCAAAGATACCATACCAGTTGATGGGAAAGAAGGGCCAGCTGATGTTTGTGTCATTGAATTGGGTGGAACTATAGGTAAATAATACTCAGAGAAAACTTTTAATCAATACTACGATAGAACTTGGTTTTCAGTACTATTATAATTCTATTATCCATTCAAAATTTTCCATATCTTAATTTTAAAATCATGGATTAGGTAGAAGTAGAAAACTTGAAATTGAAAGCGACTTTTATTTGGCAAAGTGAGAGAAAATAGTATTGATATTATCGTTACTGTGAAAACTCTAGAACTTATATATTCTGAAACAACCACCACCAAGCCTTTTTCCACTTGGTGGGATGGTCTATATTTTTAAAATCCATTTGAAATGACTTTTCTTTCATGCAGGGGATATTGAGTCCATGCCTTTTATTGAAGCACTTGGCCAATTTTCATACCGTGTAGGTAATGCCTTGTCATGCTTCAAACCCCGGACTCTATTAATTTTTATAATCAATTTGGTTATTTGCGTGCTTCAGTGAATCAATGTTGCTAATCTTATTTCTTTTCTTTTTTTTTTTTTTTTACTTTTTGTAGGCCCTGACAACTTCTGTTTGGTTCATGCCAGTCTGGTTCCTATTCTCCATGTTGTTGGTGAACCGGTAGTGTTAAATATGTTATCAGTGAATCATTTTTAATATTTTTTACTAGGAATAAATTGAGAAACATGAGTGTATAATTTTAATTTTAATTTTCAATTAATTGGTCTTATATAAACTGAATGGACTTTTTTTGTTCCATGTTTCAAGTGGTATGATCAACACTTGTCCTTTTATCAGGAACTTGATGACAATGTCAAGGCAACGCTTGCTCAATTTTGTCATGTGCCGGTAATATGACATAAATATTGACAACTTTGACTTTTCTTATCACAAAAGTTTTATATGTATTCTTAAAACAAACTTTTGTATCCTGCAGCTGTCAAACATGCTATTGAAAGTAAGTAATTCTATTTTGAAACTCCTTTCTGTGACTATTTTCTAGGACTGCCAGAACCATATTTATGAAGTTTAATTTGTTAATTTCGTGGTTTGATATTTTTTTTTCCTGTTAAAGTTGAATTGCATACTTTTCCATTTAGGTGGTTTAATTCATGCAATGATTCTAATTTTTTTTTTTCCTTTGAATTTATTTTCTGTAACAAATAGGACCAGAAGGCACATGAGGCAATCCTGAAAGCATTAAACTTGCTAGGGTTGGTTTTTCAAACTCATTCTTTTTTTTGGTGTATAACCCTTTCCTCATAAAATCCTAATCCATTGATGGTTCTCTGAAAATGTATAGTTTGTGGCAGCTGTTAGTTAAAGTATTTGTGTCTATCAACTAATGCCTTTATTATTTGCAGTGTTGCTGCAGAGCCTAATTTGAAGGAGTGGACTGTAAGAACAAAAGTTTATCACAGATGTCATGAAATTGTGAGTCTCAAACATCTCAAATAATTTCATCTAAAGAAAAAAAAAATTACATATGAATAGATATTAATTTCCTGAGTAGTGGCAAGTGTTGAGCTTACAACCATTATGTGCTTCACAGGTTAGAATTGCAATGGTGGGAAAATACACTGGCCTTTCAGATGCATATCTTTCTGTTTTGAAGGTAACTTAATAAGTAATACATAGTAATTTCCATTTACATTTTGCATTCTCTGCTACTTGCACTTTTAGTACCCAGGTTTAAGAGGCATATTGAACATTTTGGACTAAAATATTACTATTAACCTGAAAAACAACTTTGAAGTCAAAAAGAATACTGGTCAGGATAAGGCCACCAAATATGCTTTCAAATTTATGATGGTTATTCCATATCCTCTGAAAAACAACTTCACTAGCAAATTTAACATTTCCATTATGATTGTCATGATTCTTCCATTGACGGAGTATTAAAGAATACATTGTATGCGAATCAAATTTACTATTATCACTTCTTTTATATATTGGTTTTAGTCTTGGAAAGTTATAGCTCTTATGTAGTAACATCTTTTTGTCTCATGTAAACTATGTCTACATTGGAAGATTCTACAATATGCTGATAGTTTTTTCCTTCATAACTCTCTTAAGAATAAACTGTTAAGGAATCATTTGACATATGTGTTGAGTTTCCTTATCTTTGGTACTATAATTTGTTTTAAGGAATCTTTACTATAATTGAGTGGGATGATTAGATTTTCTGTAACTTTTGTAGGTGATGTATGATGCCATGGGAGTTAGACTTCATGCAAGTAGCCAAGCAGAATTAAGTTTCTTTACATGATGGTAGTGTTATTGTTTTTCTTTACATGAATTTATTGTTTTGAGCTGTGTGAATTTGCTGGTCATGTTGAATTTAGGTATATTTTTTGCTATTGTCCATTTTATGCTGCCACACTGAAGAATTAAATTTGATTATTTTATTATCATTGGCAGTGCGGATCAATATGGGAGTCGATTTATTAAACAAAAGCTTGAAACACCTACTACAGAAGAAAAAAACATAGTTTACCAGGAAATCATGCCACGTGCCTTTGCTTTCATGACTGATGTCTTTGGTAATTATGTGGTTCAAAAGGTAATCATTACTCTTTAAATTAATTATTTTCTTTCATTAATCTAGCCTGAGAAATAGTTGGTAATGCCGTAATGGTATATTGCAGTTTTTTGAGCATGGACTTGCATCCCAGAGAAGAGAACTAGCCAACAAATCTGGCACTTAGCCTTCAAATGTATGGTTGCCGTGTCATCCAGAAGGTATGGGCAATATAAGGTGGCTGGTGGGTGTGGCATTAGCTGATATGTATATGTTTGACCCTCTGTAATTTTCTGAATGTCTTATAATTTTTCTTTTGCTCTTTCAATTATGTATCCCTCTTACAAGACTATTTGATCTTTTCTGTCTTGGCCATAGATATGAATGAGAATATCACAAGTATGAATTCGATTCTCTCCATCCCCTATTCCCTTTTCAGTTTCATTTTTCTGCTTCCCTAGTGCCATGAAACAGTGAGTTCATATAAAGTTATAGATATTAAGGTACGCTTTCCATTGTTTGTGACATTTCTTGTATATTTCTCATAAGTGACATCTACTTGGGTAAGTGATCAATGTGCTGGCACTCATAGCAGTTTGATTGTACTGTACATTCTTCACTCACAGTGGAATAAGGAAATTTTGGTTTTTGATAGATTCCATCCCATTGATGTTGATTAATCCATGGAGATGACTGCAGAACCACTCAGTAGGATAAAGCTTGGTTATTTTTGCTGTTGTTGCATGCTAATATTAATTTGCAATATGTTTATCTTCTGCAATGTCCCTGATTTTGTTTCTTTCTTTTATACTCTACTTGATTGTTTGGTGGGATAAATCTCTCAATAGCAACAGGGTCATAAGCATAAATGATCTTCTTTCATTGAAAATGTTCATATTAAAAATAAAAGCTAGAAATTTAGTTGATGAGAGCTTACTTAATACAATTGCAATTACAGAAGTTTCCCTACAAATTTAGTTACTATTTGCACTGCACTGCTCAATTTCTCAACATTTTAATTAGCAAAACTGGAGGTAAAATGAAATAGTAACAGCTGAAAAGAAGAGTAGCTATCGCAGAAGCAATAGATTCTGGTTATAACTGTTGAGTTTGATCACTGTCATAGGATAATAAAAAAATTGTTTACCATTACTAAATAATATTTTTTTTTTGGTGAACGATAAATAATTATTATTTGATTATAGAGGAACAGCGATAATTGCTTTACCCAGTCATTTCTGTTGAGTAAAAAAATAAAGTAATTTTCTTATCTCATTTGTTGTGGGCTGTGGAAGTTGTAAGCTTTCTATGGTTGTGATAATATATATTGTAACTATGTTGATTAGTTAATAATTTGATTTTTTAATGTTGTATAGCCCTTCCCACCTGCTGTTGCAACTGCCAATGCTAATGCTTTGGCTGGTTGGATGGCCAATGCCTCAGCTTCATCATCTGTCCAAGCAGCTGTTGTCATGGCATCAACTATACCTGTCCCACAGAATCAAGGTTAAAATTGTAGTTACCCTATTATTTTTTAATAAACATTGCTGCCTATTTTTTCAATGGAATTTACATGCCAGGCGCACTCTAGATTTTTACACTCTTTTAAAAAGGCTTATTATCATTAGTGTCTTGACAGTTGCAATTATGTTTACTAGCCTAAGTGAACAGGAAAATATCTTGATATTAAATAAAATATTGCTGGTTCAATAATATCACAAGAGGATGTGCTGCCTTAAAACCTACATTTTTTTAACAGTGCCTATCTTGAAATGTCCTAGAACACCTCCTGCAAATCCTGGCATGGTTGATTATCAGAATGCTGATCATTAACAGCTAATGAAAAGGCTTCGTCCTGGTCATTCTGTAGAGGAGGTAACTTTGATGAATTTCTGTTCAATTAAGCTATGTCTCACATATTTTATGATGCCAAATCTTTTTCTCTTGTTTGACTTTGTAATGGCTTGTGACTCATGTCAGTGTTATTTATTTTTATAATTTAAGGTTTCTTATCCCTTGGCTTGACAAGCCTCTTGGTCACTCGATGATCTACCGAGAACTGTGACTATGACATTGCATCAAGGATCCTCTGTGACGAGCATGGATTTTCATCCTTATCTTTATTGTAACATTATAGGCAGGGATTATATTTCCAGTCTTGCCTCATGGCCAAATTTGTAGGGAATCTTTTAAATCACAAGTTTTGGATCAGTAGTACTATAACATTGAGGGGCATTATCTACACGATTGAATTACATTTTACTATTCTGCAGTGAGAATCAATTTGACCGAATGAAGCTGATGAGCTTTCAATCTGAATGAATGCAGGAAAGAGCATTGCTCTGTGATTAATCTGTTTAATTTTGTTTTTCGCAGTTCATATGCTGAAACGTGAGGCTCAGGTTACTGAGATGCAAAGGGAGATTTTGTTGGTGTTGATGCTGATATCAGTACGTGCTTTATTCTTCAATAAGAAATCAATTCCCATTGGCGTTCTTTATTCTACTTCTACAGCATCTCCTAAAGGAAGCGCAGGGTGAGATTTATCCTGACCTTTGAAAGTAATGCCAAGTGAAGTGGCATCAAAGATACACACCCCCATAGTATTTCTCTCCTATTTTTCCGTTATTGTCATCTGCATTGTATTATTACTATTAATGTATAACTGTATCATTCCTGCAGGTCAAAGCCTTTGATTGGCCATTTTGTGTAGTGTAGGCCAATGATAAACACCACAATCTGAGGACCCTCCCACTTGCAGAGCCAGTGTGAGCCACTGAGAGAGAGATTGGACTCCTTCTCAAGTAGGAGCTCAATGGGCCTCGTGTAAATCTTTATGGGCCCCTAATAATCACATAACACACTATTTGATTACTCATAAAGGTATTCTGCACTCCTGTTTGTGTTACCTTATAAACTCTTTTTCTGGGGTTGAGTTTGACCCTAGGCCCAAATTCTAATTCTAACATGTTACATAGAGTGTTTGTGTCAGTTACATTGCTATATGCTAAGTATCGACAACTTTATATGTTAGCATTATTTTATACTGCTGCAAGAGCTTTTAAATTCCATTATCTATCTCTTGGGTTTATCTCAATCTACATTGTTGACAGTGGTACAACATCCTTGCTTATAATCATCAATGCACCTTTCATGACAAGCTATACTTTTCTGTTGCTAATCAACCTTGCTAGCTTAATGTTCGAATTGATGCAATGTATATACACTAGCTCAAAAGGGCAATCCTTTAGTAGTACATTAGTCTGATTTTGTACTTAGAGATATTGTAAATCATTTATGTTTCTACTTTGCTGTGATTTTTTGTTCCATTTATTTTTTTATATTCTTTGTATGTGTATTGTGTCCAATTTGAGCGAAACCACATTTTCTGAAAAGCTTAATAGCCCTCCCCAGAGAGGAATACCACCCTTTGATGGGAATGGGGAAAATTTTATGCCTGTGGATGATGATGTTACGGTTGAGGGCTTCTTGCAGATAGTGTCAGAATCAAGGTTATCAGTGAAGCAATTCTGCAAGACCCTTGTATTCCAGATTGAAGAAACTAATCTTCTTTGATGGACAACTTGAACTTGCTTATCCAACCATATAAATCCTCCTTGAATTGCAAATACTCAAATGCATATGGTTGCTACATTTGTTGGCATTTTCTTTCAACCCTCCATTGGGAATTTTAAGGGTGGAAGAGAATAGAAGCTTTGATCCTCAATACATGGAAGATTTGGTTACTGATAGACAGAGGTCACAAGGTCCAAGTCGGGTTAAGATCGTGGTGGTGCCAGGGTTCTATGAGAGTTTAAGCATTTGGTATGACTCTTAATATGATTATTCTAAAAAGCAATAAACTAAGCATAGATAATGGTTTATAATTGGCCAAGAGTATAAGTTTTAATGCATAAGCATGACCTATTTTCTCTATGCAGGTATTATAAGTTTCAACAAACTTTTCATTGTTCATGGTTTGTGAGGAAGTTATTCAAAAAGTTATCACAAATCACGGTTTGTAATTGGAGGAGCTGGTGGAACTATTTACTCATAATGATTACCAAGTTTCTGATTATTAAACTGTAGAGAAAGATAGACATATACATGGAACGGTGGCACTGAGCAAGCGATTCCCGACATAAGCCCAGCCAAGATACATCCTAACGACAGCGAGCGTGACAGCAAAGAGCCCATTGGAGGCGCTTGGCGGGCTCGGCCTGGGCCCCGGCGGACCCGAACCAGGCCACGGGGAGGCCCGGCAGCAGCAGGAACGAAGCCCCCGTCATGTCACCCGTGGCCCACAAAAACGGGAATGAAGTCGACAGAGAGTGGTACTCGTTGATGTGTGGAACGGGGCACTCTGTTTCGGGGCCGTTGTTGTTCCTACTACTGCGACTACTGAAAGATAACAACGATAACAAAGAACAAGAGCTTCTGTTGGGAATAAAAAATAATGGTGATGGTGAAAGGAATCGTGGGGTGGGAGAAAGTATGGGTTTTGGTCTTGATGGAGCAGAGACCCAAGGTAATGGTGACATGCGTGTTGTGCGTGTTGTTGCCATTATCGCTCGCTCTGCTTCACTCCTTGCTTGTTGCTTTTGCTTTAGCCTCCTAGTCGTAATAATAATAGCATCCATTATCCACTCAGAACTTTAATTTTTCTATTATAATACTACTAAAATGTTTATGATACCTCAAAAAATGTGTTTTGAACTTTAATTTTAGTTATTATAAAAATTTAATATGTTTTTAAATTTTTTAGTATATTTTAATTTTAACATAAAAAAAATGAATTAAATTCTTTAATATATACTTTAAAGGGATATATATATATATATATATATATATTTATATATATTCTCAGCAAAAATAATATATATATATTTATAAGAACACAGAGCACAAGTAGCATTGATACATAAACAATCCTAGCAACAAAAAGGCAGACCTATGGTAACCTAAACCTAATACATGAATACGTACATGAATTAAGTAGCCAAAAATCTGGCTGGATTCTAGGCTCCCACCCAAAAAGGAAGGGAAAGAGAAAACTATATGTTAAGCCCTCCCGTGATCACAAAAGCCTCCCTAATATTACTAGACCTGTAAAGGAATGTCAAATTCTTTCTCTAAGTTTTTTAGCCACATTTAGCAAAGAAATAGTGCATCGTCCATCAATTTATGGCTATTGAAACTCTCGTTATGGAAGATGATTCTGTTTCTATGGTGCCAAATACTCCAGGTTAAAGCTATCCACCAAGTCTGTCATCTCTGCATTCTGATTCCATTGTAGTAGTGGTAGGAGTGTTGATGGAAATGTTCTTTCGGAGTTACGAACGATACCCTTACTATATTTATCCATGACCATGATTCACACCACAACAGCATAATTCTATCACAACTGAAGAATAAGTGAGACGCATCATGTTCATTGATCCTGCAAAAAGGATAGTAGACATCATTGAGTTCCATATTCCTTCTACCTAAGTTCTTCTTAGTAGGCAATCTATCCCTAATCAATCTCCAAGCAAAGCATGAGGATTTGCTAGGGATTTTTATTTTCCATAAAGCCTTGAACACATCATCCTGATTCTAGATTGTCAATTCCCCATTAATAAACTTGTAAGCACTCCCTATTGTATATTTTCCACTCGAATTAGCCTCCCACCTCCAAGTATCATGTTGTTGTACTTGTAGAACCAAGTCATGTATATCTTCCAAAAAATTTACAGCTGATTCTACCTCTCCCTCCACAAAAAATCTTCTCCATCGTAGCTGCCATTCACATCCTAATTCTGTTGATATACCCATTTGTTGGATATAGTGTTGTTATTGATGAGATATCTTATATAGTCTTGGATACTTCTCCTTCAATGACACCCCGTCATCCTTCCAACCATCTTCCTAAAACATCACCTTTGAACCACAATGCATATTCCATCTTGTCCCTCTTTTGAGCCAACTCCCTTCCTCATTCGAATTATATATTAAGATGAGGTCCCTCCACCAAATAGAATAGCTAACAGACCTTCTTGACTCTTCCAAGTTCCTTCAACCTCCATATTTTGATTTCAGCACTTGTGCCCACAATTCATCCCAATGATAAAACATATTCCAACACCATTTCCCAAGTAAGGCATGATTAAACTTCGTTAAGTCCTTAATTCCCAAACCCCCTAACTCCTTTGGTTGGCAAACCAAATCCTAACTTACCCAGGCAATCTTTTTCTGATCAGCACTTCCTCCCCACAAAAACCTCCTTTGAAGCCTCACCAGTCTAGTTACCACCTTCTTCGGCACCCTGAAACAAGAAAATAAAAAAAATGGGGATCGAGTTCAAGACTGACTTTATCAAAGTCTCCATTCCCCCGAAAGAGAGGTAATTTTGTTTCCACTTAGATAATTTCCGCTCACACTTCTTGACTATGAAATCCCATGTCTCAAAACGTCTTGGGTTTGCCCCAATAGGAACACTCAAATATAAAAGGGGTACCGACAATCCTCTACAATTTAGGTAAGTGGCAGCATTGTTAATCTCCTGTTCATTCATTCCAAACACCCCAAATCTACTCTTAGCAAAATTTATTTTCAAACTCGACACTAATTCAAAGCTCCTCAGCATCACCTTAATGGCTTTAACATTTTTCACTGATGTTGTCCTAAAGAAAATGATATCATCTGCATATTGTAAAATATTGATGTCCACATTTTTCTTTCTGACCATATATCTGTCAAAAGGTTCTTTTGTTGTGCTTCTCTCATCAGTCCAGTTAGGCCCTCTGCTACAATGATGAATAGGAATGGAGCAAGATGGTCTCCTTGCCTGAGGCCACGTTGGGGAGTGAACTCAGCAGTTGGGCTCCCATTAACCAATATGAAAATAGAGGCTGATTTTAAGCAACCTTCAATCCAACTAATCCACTTAGAGCATAACCCAATCCGCTTCATCATGTATGAAAGAAAATTCCAGCTTACTGAGTCATATGTCTTTTCATAATCAACTTTGAAAATAAGGCAACTTCTATTGTTCCTTTTTGCCTCATCAACCACCTCATTTGCTATAAGCACACTATGTAGCAAGTGCCTCCCTTCAATAAAAGCATATTGTCGTTGATCAATGAGAAAATGTAGCACCTTTTTCAATCTTGTAGATAGCACATTGGCCACAATTTTATACACACAACCTATTAGTGAAATAAGCCTGTAATCATTTAAGCCCTACAGATCATGACCCTCAGGAATCAATGCTAGAAATAATGCATTACCACCTTTTGGGAATACTCCATTTACATAGAATTCATCCATGAAACGGAGAAAGTCAAATTTGATAACATCCCAGAATTCTTTGATGAATTTAAAATTAAGTCCATCTGGCTCGGGGTTCTTCTCGCTGCCACAATCCCATACCGCATTCCTTACCTCATTCACCTCGAAATGAGCCATCAGAATATCATTATGTTGTTGTTTAATGGCCTTAAATTTGACCCCGTCTAAATTAGGTCTCTCCCAAACCAATTCTTTAAATCTCCTCTTGAAGAATATTCTAATTTCTTCTTTAACCCTGGTTGGGTCCTCTAGCCAGCAGCCTTCAACAAACACCCCTCTTATCATGTTATTTCTGGGTTTCCAATTTACTGACAGATAAAAGAACCTGGAATTGAAGTCCCCCTCCTTGATCCATCTAGTCCTAGCTTTTTGTCTTAGAATTGAAGCATTTGACTGTGCTGCAGCCCACAATTCCTCCTGCAACTATTTTCTTCTCTTTATCTCATCATCATTCAAATGTCTATCATCATCTTTTGTTTCTAGCTTGTTGAGCTCCATCTCTATTTTTTTAAAATTCTACTGAATATCACCAAAGTGGGATTTATTCCAGGCTTTAAGCTTCTGTTTCAGACTCTTAATCTTTTCTTTTAATACATATACCCCCAACTAGTAATCAGATTTGTAGTCCAGTTATCACGGACTACCTTCCTGAAGGATTTGTCATGAAACCAACAATCCAAAACCCGAAATGGCTTCAAGCCCCAATCAACTATAATAGATCTCAACAAAATAGGACAATGGTCAGAGAAATTTCAATCCATTATAATTTGAGTAATACCCTGCCATTTGGCAAACCATTCAACTGATACTAGAACTCTATCCAGTCTGTTTTTGGCAAACCCATTTGGTCTGTACTATGTGAATTTACGCCCAACACAGGGCACATCGCCTATCTCTAGATCTGCAATCCAGTCATTGAAGTCCTTCACAATGCCTTCATCTTGAAATCTTTGACAAATCCCCATTCTTTCTAAAGGTCTTCTAATATTATTGAAATCATCTATTATACACCATAAACCCCCCATGTTTGCATGTCTCAACTGCCTTATTTCTTCCCATAAGTTTCTTTTCAAAGATGCCTCACATGGTGAGTATAAATTCACAATTATAAGTTTACTGCCATCTACTACCCATGTCCCTTTCAAGTAGATGAACCCACAACCTAGCACCTTGTTCTCTAATTTAAAAGACTCCTCATTCCAAATACACAATAGACCACCAGCTCTATTGTTTACTGCTGAAACTCCCAACTGACATCATAATCTCCCCATAAGGCTTGGCATACCCTAATATCAATAACTTCTTTCTTAGTATCTTGCACACATAGCATATCCACCCTTTCCAGATACACATTGCAGCCCACTTAACCCCCCTCCCCAACCCCTTTATGTTGTAGGATATTATCTTCATCAATCACCTTCACTAGTTCCCAACCTCTGAATGTCACCCTTGTCTCATGCTTCCATGGATGACATTTTGTTCACCATTTCTACCTGGTTACTACAGTTTAATCCCAATAGTTTTGTCAACTCCTAGTCACTAGTTGCTTCTTTTCTCCACTCACTAGTTAAAAACTTCTCAAAGAAATTGTTTTCCAATTGGTTGACCGCCTAATCAGCAATTTCCTTTAGTCCATTACCCCTCGCCATTGTTGTAGAATTTTCATAATTGGACTGTAAAGTAATGGCCTCCTTACCTTTCTTAGTGGTATGTTGATTAGTATGTCCAATTTGAATATCATTTGTTATTTTGGGCCCAGAATCCTTTTTACACCCCTTATTTCTAAAATATACTTTCCACTATGAATCGGGCCCATTTAAGTTGTGGCCCAACAAACTACTTTTATCTTCTATCCTTTCAGCTGAGCAAGTGTTTGAGGGTCCCACGATGGGCAATCAGCTTCCTTTTCCACTATTCCCTCACGTACCTCCATCTCTTTTAATTCAAAATTTTGTGGTAGGTGTGGGTCTATCGCCTTTCTTCTTTTTCCACTGTCAGTGCATTCTACTTCCTTCTCTCTAACATCTATATCTTTGACCCCCATATCCTCATCGTCCACTACCTCCCCTACCCCCTAACGAATGTCATGGTTGTCGCTTTCCTCCAACAACCTCATGTATGTGGGGGACTGTCTCCCGTCGAAAGCATGTACTGCTTCAACCCCATAGCTGCATCTTTTGTCAGAGTTTTGTTGACGAACCAGCGGTTCCTGCACAGGACATTGACCAACGGACATTACCCTCTCCTACTTCCTTCACCCCTACCAATGTTCGTCACCCTAGCCAGCGCCAGAGTCTCAACGACCACCATTCTGTCCTCCGACAATTCGCTCATATTCATAACGCTCTCGTCGGACGATATCTCCTCCGAATCCAAGACAAATCTCCCCTTGTTACACTTGCATGAACTATAGCATGTCTCCTCGATAATACTAATAGTGTATTCTGCCTCGTTAATGAAAGCCACAACATAGTAATTAATCGTAGGCTGACAAGATGTTTTAGTGAGCACTCATGCCCTGTCCAAGCAGTGAAGGTAGTCAGTATTGTCGTCCAAATCCACCACTTTCCCCACCCTTGCGACAAATATAGATATAAAATAATTACTATAAAAAATAGTAATTAATCTTCGTTAATATGAATATATACAAAATAAGTATTTCCTTCTTAACATCATTTATTTTGTAGCCAGAGACCAAACATGACACCATCATTCATTTGATAAATTACAAGAACAAAATCACAATTAAATATATATTTTTCAAAATTGATGGTTTGAAGTGCAATTGCTTTAAATAGTTACTCGGTGGATGCAACACCAAGGCATTTTTCTGGAAACTTGGCATATAAGTTCCACTAACAATCTCTCCCTTACTGAAGGGAAAGAAAATGGAAACTTATCCCCTCTATATTCATCACTTTTCAACTATTCTTCCTTAATTCCTTTTATTGATCCTTGCCAAACATCTCTAGGTATATTATGTTCAAGCAAACATCTCAAGAGTATTAAATTAATTGACAACATCTGAATACTCTATTAATTTAATTTTTATGACTCTCATAACATGACAGATTCATGTCCCTTATTAACATAAAAACGACGGTCATCCTATCATATACGTATTCCATAAAGAGTTCCCACTTGTGCATCCGAATAACATAGTAACGACTATTTTGAAAACGAAAAATTCAAAACATTACTAAATATTCCCATAAAAGTTTTAGCAACTTGGATATTGCAGTCCATACCAAATATAAAATTACCCTTCAAGAGATAATGATCATATCAGATAGGAAGTACACTTGCTCAAGAAAAACTCAAGCTGAGTAATGGGAAATACATACTGTTTTTTTTTTCTTCTTTTTTTCTTTTTTTTTTTTCTTCTTTTTACATTTGCATGAGAACCTGAGAGATCGGATGTTTACAATTCCGAATAAGACCTCTACAGACAAAGAATAATTTTGTACTTTTTTTTTTCCTTTTTGTTTCTTGCTTTTCTTCCCTCTGGGGATTCTTCATTTTGTACCTACTCCAACTAAACCTCCACTGCACTTAGCAGATATTGGGGAGGGACCTTGCTCTTTTCTGAATGGGTTGTGTCCTGTCCCAACTTTGAATGTACCTGACACTTACCAGTTCAGCAATATCTTGATATGTCAAGATGGACGAAAAAAAAAAACTTTAGCTGTTCTGGTTCTTTGAACCAAAGGAACAACTTTCAGTATTATTACAGTAGCTATGTTATAGACAACTTGGTTTAATGTGTTGCACCCGTTTTTGGGACAATCAAATTTTGAAGACGGTAAAGACGAGACATCAGTTGTGAGAATGATGGCCGCAAGTGTGGCTCCCTGCATTCAAACCATCCCAACTAAATTCAATCAAACAAATAGAACATACCAGTACTATCAATGTAACTTCAAGTAAGATTTTTTCACTCATTTAGGTTTTCCTTATAAATTTCTACTTTTTACTTATTTGGGTTCTAGTTATTAATGACCACTTTTTCATGAAGCTATGGTCCCTATAGGTTCAACTTATTCTGGTATTGGTTCTTATAGGGACCAATATCTAAAATGAACATATCGACCAAATCCCAAATGGATGATGAAAACTACAAGGACCAAAATTTTATTTAAGCCATCAATATATAATTAAAGTCCAAGGTTTATTCTGAAGCATATTCACTTGTCATTAAATTATTATGAAAATCATAATTTTAAAAGAGCAGGAAGATAGCAAAACTTTGATAATTATAGCAGTGGCAATCTGCCCTCAAATTTTCAGACATCGAATGAGTATCAGAAAAGGGCCTCTTTCCAAGAATGTGAATATAAGTCCAGATTCTAATGTCATAAAGAGATGGAACATGGTTACTGCACATATTTCATATCTTCATTTGATATTCAGAGTGCTAGATACTAAAGTAACAATCAGAAATCATAAGTATGTAAATAGAACTTACATTTGCCAGCAATCACGTATTATCTGTGCTACTACTGGATTGACATCTTCTGGAATTTCCAGCCGTTTATTTTGGAATCCAACAGCTCCAACAACCTGCATTGGGTTCAAACCTTGCCAGGGAATTCTTGTGGTAGTCAACTCCCACAAGATCACACCAAAACTATACACATCACACCTGCATGCAAACTTTAATTATCACATTGCGAACTTCAAAATGATATTTCCATGAAGCTGACAGACACAGAATTAACTTACTTCTCATTGGCTGGCTCATTTCTCAAGACTTCTGGCGCCATCCACTCCGGCTGCAGACAAAAGATATATTTAGTTTTTTTTATTGTAAAAATTAGAGATCCTACAATGAAACCATGGTAATAATTTATATCAATGGTGAAGGAGGAGTAATAACAGAATTTCCAAAAGCTTATATCCAAGTTCTGAAAAGTTACCGTTCCAGCACAGGATTTGGATGACAAATATGTATGGTGCTTCATTCGTGACAGACCAAAATCACAGACCTGTGAAAAGACAAACAAGTAATAATAATAATAACAACAACAACAACAGGCTTTTCAATTGGGTCACAAAAATGTTAAGGCATGACAAGGCAAAGAGAAAAGCACTGTTTTTCATCAAGCTTTAATTAGAATGAATGGTTAAGTTAATCACCCGTACAACAGTTGTATGTCTATCACTTGCTGGAGATAAAAGTGAAAATAAATGATTTACTGACAATTCTTCAAAGATTTTGATACACCAAAAAGCATAAGAGTCATTTTGTAACAAATCCTGTAACATACTTGTTATGTCATACATAATGTTGGACACCAGTCTAATGCCATATTAATTAAGAACTACTTGAAAACGTTTTAACATGTGCCAAACATAGCTTAGGCAACTGTCACGTGATCACAGCAGAAATTTCTAGTATAAAACATAATTCAAAGTACTTAAAGATTATTTAGTACAACAGCATTCAACTCTGTTAAAGAACAAAACATCCAAGACTTTATTCACTATAAGATCTCTCTTCACAACTTCCACCAATGTCCTTCTTAGTCTCCCTCTCCCCCTATTCACAGCACTAGAAAACATACAATCTACTCCTCTCACTGATGCTTGCAATGGCCTTCTTTGTACAAGTCCAAACAACTTAAACCAATTATTGTCATCTTTTCCTCAACCAATGCAATGCAAATATCTCCCCAGATTTTGTATCTTGTACTTTGTTGTGTAACCAGACATTCATCTTAACATTCTCATTTTTGCTACTCCCTCCCTTTTCTCTTGTCCCTTTAAAGCCCAATATTCAATACCATAGTGTATAGTCAAACATATAACAATACAATAAAACTTGTCTAGTTTGGTAGATACTTTATGATTGCAATTAATCCCTCACACCTTTCTTCATTTTAGCCATCCTACTCGTATCATGTGTATGACACATCCTCAAATTAATTTTCCCATCATTTTGTAATATTGATCTTAGGTATTTAAACCTAGAAAATTGTGGTAATTTCCAAGTCATATTCCTTGTCTCTTGCTAAAATGGCAACATATACTTTGTCTTACTCCTACTCTCCTTGATAAAAGTAATTCTCCCATCTCTCTTTGATATCTTGATCTGTAACCAAAATTTTCCCTCAATATCTTGATTCTTGACCAAAACTTTCCCTTCTTCATCCTTAATACATCTTTCATGATCCAAATATGTGGTTTTCCTTTCTCTATTTTTAGCAAGCTTATATATTTTACATTCTTCATTCTTTGTCCCAAGATCTTTGTAAAATTCTTCAAAAGATCATGTTTCACTCACAGTGCTCCTCGCCTCATTTCTAGCATTTTTTAATACCTTGCCCAATTTTCAGCATTGTTGGACCCATGTAAGGTTTTAAAACATTCTCTTCTGTTTCTTACCTTGTCTTGACTACTTCCATTCCACCACAAAAGTTCCTTACCTCTCGTTCCAAAGACCTTTTAAAGCACGTATGTGTGTACTGTGTAATAAACCTAAAAATAAATCATTCAAATAATACAACAACTATATCAATAAAATCCTACCACCAATTCATTGGAACTATAATAAATTGATATTTCTTCAATTTTCACATTTGTCAGCAGAATAAATTTGTTAATGATGGAGAAAAAAAAACATATCCATTACTCTTTTACCTTATGTAAACTCTAAAAAGGAAGCATAATTGTAAATTTTCACACTCAAATAGTTTTATTTCTCTCTTCAAGCAATCAATTAATATTCCTTTTATTTTCAGCTTTGTGAATTAAACTCCCAAGACAAAGAATTCAAGTAAGAATACCTTAACAGCCCAATGCCTGTCAACAAGAAGATTTGGAGACTTTAAATCTCGGTGGACAATGGGAGGATGGCTCGTGTGCAAGTAATTCATTCCCTTGGCCTGGTAAGTGCATAGTAAATTCACAATAAATAAAGGAAAGAGAGAAATAATATATAATGTTAAAATGAGAATTATTTGTGGGGTTCTTCTTGGTGAGAATAGGGTGACCCTCGACATTGGAGCTCCTTATGGTTCAGTATGAAGGGTTTGACAAGAATATGGAAGCTAAGATTGTGTGGCAATATGTTGTTTATACAGTTATTTGGTTGGAGAGGAATGCTCATATTTATAAGGAAGTCTCTGAGCCCCTACACTTACTTTGGGATAGAATTATATTCATGGCCTCTATTTGGTGTCAGCCAATGGCTAGTTGTATTTCTCCTCTCTTCTTTCTAATATATTTATTATTTCTACTACAAAAAGAAAGGGTAAGTATTTTCAACTCATACCACATCTAGAGCCATGCGCAACCGTTTCTTCTCGTCAAGTCGAAGATTGGGTCGATGCAGTAGCCTATATAAACTGCCCCTGTATGCCAAAGACAAATATACTTTAACAAGCAAAACAATAATATAGAAAATCAACTAATTGATTTGGTGACTGAGGACCAAAGTTGCAAGTTGGCTATATGTCAACACAACATCAATAAAAAAAAAAATACACTGTACAGTATCAATAAAAGAACATTCATGTCAATATAAAAGAGACTTTTCAAGAAAATCACAAAAAAAAAGAAGTCCATACATTTGCATCCTTCCTGCAGTCTACCTACCAATAATATGTAACTTATGCATAAAACAAAACTAACCTTGGAAGAAACTCTGTCAAGATAGAGAAATGTGGGGAGCGAGTAATAGCTCCCATGAAGAGCACCACATTCGGATGCCGCAGCCTTAACATGATCTCAACCTGCAAAAAGCAATAAATGGGCATGAATATTATATCTGCATATGACTGCCTTATACATGTGCATATAGAGACAATAGCTTACTTCGGATTTGAACTGAGCTAGTGCATCACCAGAGAAATCTTGGTCCAGAAACTTCTTTACAGCAACTTCCTGCCATGCCAAATTACAAAAATCAGTGCACAAAAAAACTACTATGTACTTTCACTCACAATCAAAGCAAGTCTTGTATAATGAGATCTTCATCTTCCCATGGATACAAGCAACAAAAGTTCCAACACCAAATCAACATGACAGAGATGGAACCAGGAAGAGATATAATGGCCCTGTGTCTATTTGCATTAGGAAAAATACAGTGTGCATATTCATCCATATTTCATAGTCTAATAAAAGCAATTTATTAAATATTTAACGGTTATATAGAAAGAAGGTGCAAGTTCAAAGACCTGCATGAAGCCAAGTTATCTAAAATAAGATTAATGCTAGACTCATTGTTACCCCCAACCCCTCTTGGAACCTGAAGATTGGTTGATCTTTATTTTTCCTCTCTTTTGTCTTTTTTCCAATTTTTCTTCCCCTCTCCCTTTCTCTTTCTTTGTCTTATTTCCGATTTATCATTGGGTTCATCTACCACCAACCCCAATTAACTTGGGTTAAAGGTGCTGTTGATGTTGATGTTGATGTTGGTTAACAGAAAAAATAATAGGTAATTTACCAGCTCCAGAGACAAGCAGTTTCACTTCATAAATTACTATTGTATTTTACACTTTTTTATTGCTTTAATGAGCATGTAGATGTAGACTAGGTCAAGCCTGAACATAACATTATTTAGGGAGAATTTCATGGACATTCTGGATTCTTTCTTCACAAAATTACTCAAGGAATAGACTCAATTGTGACTTTGTGAGTAAGTAAAAACATTGTAAGTTGAAATCTGATCACAATCATAATATGACATGAAACAAGACATGGGGGCAACAAATATTAATGTGCGTTTTAAAATTTTAGCACAAACCAGAATGGTGAAGTCATTAAGGAGTTATCTGAAAATTTTCAGATAACATAATTCCAGGAACTTATTAAATAGAACAAAATCACAACATTAGAAAGGAAACTGTTGATGTACTGAAGACATCAAGTGAGTAGACTTACAGTGCCATTACAATCAGCACGATAAACTTCACCATAAGAACCTACAATGACATGTGTACAAGGTTAGAGTCGAAGAATACATGACACAGAGCATATCTCCATAAATGAAATATATTATATGAAATAGCAATATCTAAAATATCTAAAATTCCAATTCTGCATGAAGAACCAATTAATGAAATTATAAGTTGCCAATTATCTTAGTGATGGCCATTTTGGTTAAGCTTAAAAAAAGTGTTCTATGATGCAATTTGTTTCAAATCTCTTTTCAGAAACTACTACTTTTAGCTTATGAGAAAAGCACTGAAACAACTTTTTAAGATGCCTTTACTTTTTTATGGAAAAATTACATAATTATTACAGATATTTTAATAGCAAATGCTAGGGCACAGGTTAGCTAGACCCTTTTTCAAAACATATCTTTTGACTAAAAAAACACTATTTAAATAAAAAAGGAGCCCTAAACGATATTTATACATGTAAAGCCTTATGTTGTTATATAATATAACTTTTATATCTAAAACAAAACATTTAAATCCAGGAAATACACTTACCAATACCAATACGCTCACCAATATCAAGATCCTCCCATTGAATTTCCCATTCTGAGCTTTCACCAAGAACTGGGTTAACTTCCTTGTTTCTACCATCATAACAATCTCCATTGACCCCCATCTCATTTATTTGAACGGCTGAATCTTTCCCTAATTCACTGTTATTAAAAGAAGCTTCAACATTGTTTCTACAACCATTTTCATCATCTTCACAGAAACAGTCAACCACATTATGCATTTTGCAGGAAAGAGCTGCCTTGGGCAAGGAAGATTCAGGACGCTTTTCTTTACATATCTTATGTGAATGGATTGAAGCCAAAACAACATTTATTGCATTAGTTTGCTCTATGTCATAATCTCTATCAGAAACATTTACAAACCCATTCCTTGTATTACCACCCTGTGAAAAATTGTAAAATTCAACATTTGTATGCAATTCTTTTTTCTGTTCAGCTAACCAGTCAGCTGGTTGACATAACTTAGCATCGCTGGCAGAGCCCACCCCATGTGAGGGTATGAGAGACTTTTCATAGCCTAATAACAATCTATTTGTGTCAACTTGAACAGAACCAACAATGTTTTCATTTACTTTATCTACACCCCTATCTTGGAGATTTATATCTGAAAAAAGATCAGGAGGAGGTAAGGCACCACTCTCTAGTAGAACATTATGCAGTTTTTGGGCAAATTCTGGGTCCTTTGCTGCACTGAGAACATACTTAGAGACATTTTTTACACGCATATTCTCTGCAGGTGATGGTTCTGTATGAGATGAGCATTCATATGATTCTGTATGTCCAAATCTCCTTGTCTCATTTACTTTAAAAAGATTTTTTTCATCTGGCTTTGATTGACTGCCCATAACTAATAATTCTTCTGTCTGGACCCTTTCCATTGATGAAATTCTACCACGATCAGAATAGACTCCCAGAACACCAGTTCCATCATCTACCATTGAATGTGTCTTGTTTGGTAGTACTACAACCTCTGAACAACCCCTAACAGCAAAACTGTTGTTTCCGAGCTGGCTGCTGGGTACCTCAGCAGGTATAAGAGTGCCAGGAGCACCCATCATATCAATAATGTATTCACTGCATCAGTACAACGAATTAATAACAGTACTTAAAATTGTTCCAACATAAAGTAAGACCTGTACTGCTTGTGTAATCAAAAGGCCATTAGCCAAATATGAGGAGAATCATGCTAAATGATACAAGATAAACAGTTTGTGGTTCAATTCCTTTGAAAAAAGTAAGTTCATATAGAGTAACTTGAAGTAATTTTAAACATCAAAATACAATAAACTGCAGTTAATGTAATCCAATGCTCTATCACCAGTCTGCAACAAATTAAAAAATCATTCCCTAACAACCTAAATCACAATCACTGCAATATCAAACCATTCACTTACAACCTAAATCACAGTCATCCCAATATTCTATGGTTCATTGGTTCATTTAACAATGTTATATACTTGTTAATTACACAAAGGTGGACCAGCTTCTCATCACATAGGAGACGCAGAGTTTTACAAAGCAGCAGAAGTACAAAATGGAAAGGGTGAAACAAAATTAATTTTGGAAACCCTGCCTCTGAAGTCTGGACCACTATGACAATGAAGTGTAAACGTGCAATATAGAGTTTCTAACTCAATAGAACATATATACCAACTGTCTTCAATTACATCATAGGCTGACTAAAAGTGTCCATTGAATTAAACTACCTAAAAAAAGGGAAATAACATTCTACCATAAGATAAATACCTCCCATCATCTGCTTTAATCAAATTCACAGCCCCATCATCAGTTCCAGTATAATAGCTCCCTTTTACCAGCTTGCAGGGAACGTTAATACTATCAGCAAGTACCTAAGCACCAGAAGACTGAAGTTAGCTTTAGTGGAAATCAAATAAATTGCATGAGCCTGACCAACTTTGAGATTGAAGGTAACATATAACTAAATGCTTTCTGCTAGAGAGATAAAAGAAGTTCATATTAGTCTTGCCCAATTGTTTAATAAAATGTAAATTTTTCTGTTAAAACAGATGAGAAGCATCAAAAAGATGTAAACATACCATCGATTTTAATGACAACACATGTCAAACAGAACAAATAACATGGGCCAAACAAGTCCACAATAAAGAAGAAGAAAAAGGCCTTTCCACATTCAATTGGATGATGATTATAAAGTGCACAAAAGCAGTTAGTCTTCTTAAGTCTCAGTTGTTCAAATTTGAACCTCCTATGCAAATCTCTTAAATCAATAAATTTAGGCAAATCTTACCTTAAAAAGTAGGGCTCGGTGACGTGAAAGTCCGACATCAAGACAGCCAAGGGGAAGGACAATGGTCTGCATAGAATCCCGTAACTCACGACTCCTCATAGCCCACATCTTCGTAAGTTTCTCAGCATTAACAACCGGTCCACCCATTCTATTAACAACAGCATCTGCAAGCTTCTGAAGCAAGCCACTCAAAACCAGTCCCAGTTCAGAAACACAACACTCCTCGACCAAACTACACGCCTTCCTCTTAAGATGATTGAGCTCAAGATCAACCACATGGTTCACCAAAATCACCTCACAATCAACATCTCCGGAGACAGAAGCCAACTGCAGATCCACCAACAACGGCATCTTCCCCCGCTCAACCAAATTCGAGGTAACTCCATAAACATCATAAAACCCATCCATCACTTTCTCATCATAGCCAATCACATTGTAGTTCTGCCAAAGTAACAAAACCACAAACTCTCAAAAACCACATTTCCAAAGATAACTCCATTAACAGTTTCATTTTATTTCCCATTTCACTTTCAATAACTATTTATTTTCTATAAATAGCAACAATCCAAACTTAATCCAATATCCAAAACAGATAAATAAATTAAAAACTAAAAAAAATCTCATTAAAAATCATTTACAGTAACCTAATTGGCTAATTTCAGTTACGAGATAGAAAACGAGAAAATGCCTTTTATCGAAACGTGACCCTAAAAAATAGAAATAATAATTAAAAAGATTACCCAATATCGAAGGGATTGAAACTGAACTAGGGCAAGAGTGTCAGTGAGGGAAGCAGAGTAACCGAGGCTGATCTGTTTGGCGGCGTCGATCTGCGCCGATTCGGCGGTGTCGCGGCGATCGGAGTCGGAGGCACTGATTGCGAGAGCGAGTTGCATCTGAAACTCCTCCTCCTGCAACAAATTGAAATCGGCGACTTCGTTTTGGGCCTCGACGGCGACGGGGCTCCGATCCGAAACGACGGTGGGCGAAGGGAGCGTGGAAGTGGAGGGAGAGGGAGTGTGATTCTGAGCGTGCGACGACAATGCGTTGTGATTGGGACTGGGGTTGATGGTGGCAGCGCCACCACCGATGTGAAGCTTTCTCAGCAGGTGCTTCATCTTTGGCATCGATCATCGACCGTTAATCGATGATGAAGACGATGATGCAGATTGAGATTCGCTTAATCGCTTCTATTCCGTGCTTTTTGCGTTTGCGTTTCGCGTTTTTGCCTTAAACCGTTCCTTCTTCAGGGTTTCATTTCATTCCCTCCACTTTCTGTTCCTCTCCTACTCTCTCATTTATTTTATTTTTTTATTTCGAAATGAATTAATTAAATAATAATTAATTAAACTTTTGACGCAATCATATTAACATTAAATTAAAAATCAAAATAAAAATATTATTAAATTTGTATTAAGTCCTCAAATTTGAATTGTAAAAAATTGATTGATTGATATAATTATGCAAAATACACAATAATACAACTTATTTTAAAATCATAAATAATGATGAAAGTTTTAAACATGACAATTGAGTTTCTTTTTGTTAAATGATTATTTTTGAAAAAAAAATATTTTAATATTATTTTCATATGCGTGAGAATTATTTAGCGTGATAATCGTATTTGATTTATAGGTGTAAAATTTTAGGATCAAGGTAATCTCTGAATTGAAGAATACTAACGAAATTAGTCTCTTATCCATAAATTGAAGGACACGAAATCTTTTATAAGAAAAAATAATTATTAATAATTGAATATTGGTGATTGTTGGGATTTAAATTGAATAAATAAACTCGGGCTTTGCTGTAACTTCCAACACCCTTTGATGGATTTTATTATTGCAGTTGTCGTTGCTGCATTGGAAGGGTGCGTGATGGGCTGCGTTCGATATTAGCCGTTGGATTCATTGACCTAATAAGGGACTCACATCGTACGGCTGTTGCAGAGGGAGAAGTCAATGCGTGTGATAACCGTCAGAAACTACGGCCACGAATGAGTATTTGAAAATTATTCCAATCGTCTTATCTCTGTATTCATACCATGAGCTCGTGTGAACAAATTCGTAGACGCAAATACATTTATTTTTTTCTTACTTCTTTTTGTAGAATAAGTTAGTTAGCATAGTAAAAAAATATATGTAAAGGTGTAAAGTTATTATATTTAAATTTTGTAATAAATAATTTTTTTAGCATATAAATTATGTTTTCGAATTATGATTATTAAGGTTCATTGTAATGTATTTTATTTTTAATTATTAATAATTTCTTTTTTTAAATTGAATTTAAGTTAGAACTAAAGATGTTAAAAACGATTGACCTATATAGATAAGAAATAAATTTAATTAATATTAAAAGTATAAAATGATATACTGTGGTATGTATGTAAGGAGCGTAAAATGTCTAAAATAAGTGTAAGACCGTGTTGCTTTTATATGTAAGAAGATAATTTTTTTTAGTGTTAGAATTTGTGTCCATGGTCTATGTGTGCAAAAGTTTTGTAAACATATATGGTGAGCGAAATTAATCTATGATATAAGACAAAAAAAAGTCTAAAAAACTTTAATAGTTTATTATACATAACATTAATATATACCAATTCCATAAATAGAGTTCCATAAATACATTTTCAAAATAGTTATTATTTTGAAAATACGTTTCCAAAAAAGAAAAAGGATTCTACATAGTGTATCTCTTTAAGGAAAAAGAATATAATGGACAATTAAAATGTAAAAAAAAAGGAGAATGTGGGTGTACTTAGAAAAATTGAGGAGTGTAAATAGAAAGATTTTTTTTTTGATAGATGTGCTATTAGATTATATAATATGTATTCCTCCGATGGATTTTCGAACAATTACATTCATATAAGATGATCTCGGGTAGTATTAAATAGTGCATTTAAGACTTTCCTATTGAAGAATAAATAAAATCTATATTCTGAAAATAATGAAAAAATGATTTTCCTACTAAAGTACAAGATATGTCAATCTATCGGCATTAACTTTGCATAAAGGAGGGACATGCATTAAATCCTCAAGACTTCAAACAAAGAATTTAGTGAAAAATTCATTTATTGTAAGACAACAAATATTTTAATATGAAAACTATAAATAGAAGAAACTTTGAACAAACAAAATATATTATCTTGCGCAAAAACATTCTTTCTTGTAAAATTTTATTTAAATCTCTAAGCTCTCAAAACACATTGTAAACCTTAAGAGAAAAGATTAAAGGACTAAGTAATTTACTTGTTTATAAGATGATCACATATTAATCATGGTGAAAATTTCCAACAAATCTTATTAATTTGTATAGAGTCATTGATGACTTGGTAAGACAAAAAAATATTGATTTAAAGTCAAGTTTGGAGTAGAGTTTGCATTTGTAAACTTTGTGATAAGTTGGTAGAAACTTGATGGATTGACAAAAATTAGACGTAGTTTGGGTAAAGACGAATCAATATATATATATATATATTAATATGTGTTTTCCTTTCTTGCTTATCTTTGTTTTAATTAACAAATTGTTCAAATTTGTTTTTAGATCTTATATCTTATTTTGATCTCTTAAGAAGAAAAAAAAATTAAATTTCTAAAAACACAATTCAACTCCCTTCTTATTATTGTGTTATTTGATTTTTCTTCTACACTTCTTCTTCTTCTTTTATAGAATTATGTAAAAAGAAAAAAACTAACAAGCATTTTGAATTTTAAATTATATCAAAGAAAATAAAAAAGCTTTTTTTAATAATTTTTTTGACAATTTTTCACTCCTTTTTTTCACTTTTTTTCTTTTATTTTTTTGTTAGTTTTTTTAACTTTATTTTTAATTGCCCGAACGAAATTGGGTGTTGAATGTTGAGGTAATGTCTTTCATCTTTTTTGAATGACTCGTTATCATAGAAAAAATAGAAAATTAGTTGAAGGAAATCATTTCTTATTTTGTTATTTTAAATAAATTTTAGTGATTTAGATTTAGGGTCATAAATTGGATTCTGCAGCAGTGAATCCCTCAACACATCCAACACCCTATAAAACCCTAAAACTCGGTCTTTAATTTATATACCTCAATTTGGTTTGACCCGATTAAAACCCATTTTCTTGAAGAAAAAAAAAAAAAACACGTGGTGAGGTGTGTGCGCGCGCGTGGTGTGCCTGTGATATTCATTTTTTGATTGTGCATGTTCGTGTTATTATTTTTTAATATTTAAAAAAGTTAGTTTAGAATATAATATAAATATTAAAAGATAATGTCTTTCATTTTTTTGAGAGTTCATTATCATAGAAAAAATTTAGAAAATTAGTTTGACAAGGTGGATATATCTTTCTTAAAAGAAATAACTCCACTTTGTCATTTTGGGATTATTTTGTAAAAAAGAATGAAGATACAAGAATATGAAAATATTATTTTGTGTGTGTATATGCGGTGGCTGTATCCTATATTTAGAGATTAGTTGTTTGACCAATTTTGTAGGATTATTTCTTTATTTTTCAATTACTTATGAGTTCTTTTTTTATCTTGTGCAAACTTGCGTAGGCTAAACATCATTAAACATCCAGTTTTAACTAGTTAATTAATTGTTTTAAAAAAACAGTAATCTCTCTTATTTATTTTACTGATTCAACTCTTTATAATCTTTATCTACTTATTAAAAAAAAAAAAACACAGTTGATTTTAGTTTTTTACCCTTTTCCTTACTGCGCAATTATAATCCCTCTGTTCCCAAAAAGTCTAAAAACTCTCCTTCAACAAGAATGTGAAGTTTCATTGTTAAATGTAATAGTCGACTAGAAGAGCCAAGAGAGTCTGGATGGTTGGACACACAACTTTCATTTTGAATGGTTCCAGACCCTAAGCTTTCACCTCCAATTAAATACACATTGGAATCCAATGTGACATGATTCATCCCCACAATACTTTTTCCGTTGAATAAATTCAATAGAGTGTTTGTTTCAATGGAGTATTTTAAAATTTTAGAAAATTCAAAATTAAGAAAAATTAAAATGCATTAATTAAAAAAATTTTATTTTCAAAATTTTATGTTTGAATAAAGAAATTTAATTTTTTTCATTTTTAAAATATTAAACCTCGTGCACGGAAATGCGCATGAGATGGGTTGTGGGAGTAGTGGAGGTTGGAGTACTCGTCGGAGATAGAGACGAAGCAAAGAGTGATACGGTTAGAACTTTTATAAAAAAAAAAAAAGAGAATTTCAATTTCTCACCTTTTAGAAGAAAACTAAAATTCCATATTTTTTGTTATTTAAAATTTTGTTTTGAAATTCCAAAAATTTAAATTCTTCATATAAAACTATCCAAACAATAAATTTTAAATTAAAAAATTTTGAATTCTCTAATAAATTACTTTAAATTACTTTCCCCAATTAAAATTATCTATCCAAAAACACTCTACGTTCATTTTGAAATTTACAGGGCAACATTAGAACATTGTATAGTAGTCCATTTAGGATGGAGTAGGAGTTGCTTAAAATCTATTCCAATGAGTTATTTCTACGTCTCAATTAAAACAAGTTTCAGGTTAGAATGGGAATTACCACTTTCCTCAGTAGAATGGGAAGGAGAACTACAACTTTCCTCAGTAGAATGGGAAGGAGAACTACAACTTTCCATACTGGTGTGTCTAATTTGTTGGAAATAATATATCCACTACTCAAGAGAAAAATAGTGAATAAATTGAGTTAATGTAATTTTCAAATTAATTAAGTTAATGTAAAGGCAATGCTAATAAAACTGTTTGATTGTTAACGTAATCATTTATATTATTTAAAATAGAAATAATGAATTATAAAAAGACAAAATATTAAAAAGTAAACAAATTATACTCAAACATTTTGTTGAAAAAAGAATGTAATTATCTTTTACAATGAAAATCATAAAAAAGATAATTATAATATTTATCTGAAAAATATTATTATCTTCACAATATTAAATGAATTTTTTTTTAAACAGATATGAAAGACATTTAAATGAATTATAATTATATCAAAATAAAAATAATTATTTTTATTTTAATATATATATATATATATATATATATATATATATATATATATATTAAAAGCCCCTAAAGGACCAACGTAGGCCCGTTCCTGTGTAAAATTGAAGGTCTTGATTATAATATTGAGTAAAGTTTAAGGACCCAATTAGCTTATTTTAAAATTCAAGACCAGAATTGCACGTGTGACAAACTTAAAGAGCAGAAGTCCAATTAAGAATTTTTTTTCCCTCAATATATTCCTATCACATCAACCATTTTATCTGTTATTCTCTCTCTTGTGTTTTCTTTTACAAAATTTATGTAAAACTAAAAGGTATCTTAATATTCGACTTCTTTAAAAGAATAGAAAGACGAAGAGATAAGAGATTGTCTTTTCTTTTTGTTCATTAATTTTAATGGTAAATTGCACTTCATTGCTTATAATTTCTCACTTTATTAATCATAGTTTTAATCTTAATTACAACGGTTTTCACATCAATTTTAAACTTATGATAATTCAGTGATATAAAAAGAAAATTTTGAAAGATTAGTTAGGAAACTAAGAAAAGTGTGAAACTATGAGAATATTATAATTTATCTTAATTTTGAAGAGATGAAAAGCTAGACAATTATCTTTTTTAGATACTAGTTGTTCCACCTCATCGAAGTAAAGTAGCAAATAAGTTTGATTATAAATGAATTTTAGTGATTATTTTTAGTTAGTTAAGTTTCGATTTTGGAGGCTCATTAAAATTAAGACATAAGACAATAAAATATAATTTATCCTAATTTTGAAGAGATGAGAAGATGGAGAATGACCCTTTTTGTACACTAGTTATTCTCTCTTATCACATTAAAGTAACAAACAAATTTGCTTATAATGTTTGATTATAAATGATTTTTAGTATTTTTTTTTTAAATTTTGTAAGTTCTATTTTGGAGACTTATTAGGATCAGGACATATCTTAAGATTTATTGAATGTTTAATATTTATAAATCACCTACTAAGAACATTTTTATATCAACAACGACCCAAACTATGAGATATGAGTATAATTTTTATCAACAAGATCAATTTTTGTTGATTTCGTTGATTGATTTGTTCATGAGATATTCCGTACAATAATCTGCATCTTGTATTTTTTTTTTTTTTTGTCAAATTTTCTTCATTCTATAAGCATGGTTTTTCTTCAAATACCCAAAAACAATGTACCTAAAATTAAGGTATGCGTGTCTATTGTATTCCGCAGTTTTGTTTTCTGCGGAGCATGAATACTTCAAACACACTAAAATTGTACCCTTATTTCTTTTTTTTCTTTTTTTGGTGTGTATTGTACCCTTATTTCTTTATCTTATCCTTTCGGCAAAGGTTTTGACCATGCGAGAAATGTGCGTGCTACGATATCTTTACTAGAATTTTCTGTGTGACTTAGGAATGAGTCATATTTTACTCTTTTGCGCATTACCTTTTCTCATGTCCAAGTCTCAATACAATGCACCATAGAAGTTCAGTTTATTTGAATTGTAATATAGTATTTTTTTTTTTAATAAGTAAGAATAGAGAATCCAAGATAAGTATAAAAAATTTATAATAACTCAACTAATTGAATTAAATTCCTCAGTTGTAATATAATGTTTTATTAAGAGATTTTGAATTTCGAACTCGAATGGTACAAATTTTTAATATAGACTACATGTATCTTTTATGAGAGATAATATTCTTCAAACCTTGTGGGATTATTATGGATGATAAATTTTTCCTTCAAATATTTAATGCAATTACATTTTCAAGACTCGGAATAATATGATTTACCAACTTTAAAAATATTTTTTCATTTATTATTTTAACAAATTATTTTCAGAAGTTATTGATCTCTATAATTATAATTTTTTCATTTATTATGCGAATATTTGATTGTGATGCATGTTTCATGCAGGACTGTACATTATTGCTAATGCTAATGCAATTGGTTGGCAATTTTTAAAGGGTTATTAATTATAAGAGGATCATGATCTTGGCTTTGCCAACCCTGATGAAAAGTGAAAATTGTTATGTGCACGTCAAAGTAATTAAACAATTCTATAATTAAATCAAATCTAGTGCTGGAGGATTTCTCTGTTGTACTGAGTTACACAACATAATTTGATTTTGAAGTTGCTATGCTATTTTTAGCAACAACTGATCTCTGAAAAATGACCGGGTTTGTGCATATTAACAAAATCTTGCGTATTTTTCACTACCAAAATGTAATGCTGACCAAACCAATCTTATTGCAACTATGAACAGGTTAGTATATATGGCTTACTGAGATGGTAAGCTGAAATCCATCATCAACCATCATTCGTTCATGTTTTGTTAAGAAGAGAAGCTAGATTGCGAAGCTCCTCGAATGCATGCATTGTTTCTGCATCAAATCCTCCTGCAAACTGCATTGACAATCAAATAAAGATTACTATGCAGTTTTTTATTTAGAAAAAGTGAAGAATGATTCTAGAAAAGTATTGTTAGAATAAGATGATATGGTAGAATGGTCAAATCTTATTGGATGTTTGCATGAAAATGTATTGTTATATACATGGACAACATAACATCAACATTATCTTTAACTCAAACTAATTGGGATCGGTAGATCACTGTATACATTGATAATGTATATAAATTAAACTTTTGATAATAAGAGTGAAGCGACATGGAGTTCACTTTGCATTGGATTTTAAAAGTATATATTCCAGGACAAACCTGATGGATTCTAAAAGCAAATCTCACTCCTTGGAGAAGCATGTAATCCATTGCAGGATCTTTTTCTAATGCTGACTTGACTTGAAGTTCCATAGCTACTCTTTTCATATACTTTTTAGCCAATTTAACTGAGCTTAACTTTATCTGCAAAAAATAATTGTTGAATCAAATGTTATGTGGACTTGTATAAATATCTTGCTAGATGGATTATGGTTTAAAAAGATCTATTTTCTTGCCTAATCCTCAACTTATGGGCTATCACATCAATAACTAATAAGCTCAGTGCTCTAGGAAACAGTTGAACACAATCCAATAAATACCAACATTTTTTCCTTCTGTTTTGTAGAATCCATTGCTCACACCAAGTGCTAAAGTATTCTAGGATTGAAACAAGTACTAATGTTATATGTTATGATCTCATAGTATTGTGATGGCAATACCATAGTTTCCGTTTATAATCTTATCATTTACATTTTGTAAGAATAGATGCACAGTATGGTGTGTACCTTGCCAATAATTCCATTGTCAAGCATCCATTCTATTGGAATTTTAAACTCCTTGCTGTGACGCATTAATGAATCTCTTGTGCGAAGAAGGTTATAAACTGCACGCTCCATCCTGACAATGAAACACGAACGTAAGTGTCTTGCAACACATAATAAATTTAGGACCTCAAAGACTTTAATTTTTTGTTCTTCATTCAGGGGTGACACAGAACACTTTTAGATATTTGAGTATCTTACTTTTCTGACAATGCAACCATTTTCTTTAGAGCAATGTCACCAGGTAGCCTGGGATCATCCTTGTAAGAGGAAACTTCAGATTCTAATTTTTTCAAATCTTGATAGCCAAATGCTGCTTCCCTTAATGTGTCAGCTTTCTTCTCTGGCCAATCAAAATGCTTAAGGACAGCCCTCTCATCCACCTTTGAATGCACACAAATCATGTTCTATCAGATGCCAAATATAAGCATAACATTTATAACATTTGATAGGAATAATAGAAATGAATCTCCTACAGATCCTACGAACAATAACAACATATTAATTCCATTATGGATAATTTGGACCTATTTACTCAAGCTGAAAGTAGCAAAGTTTATACCATAATTTGTACATGGCATAACTTCAAGGTATACAGTTCATAAATAAAAAGTAACTTACAAGGAAGCAAAGTTCATCATCCAGCCACTTCACAAATGCCACTACATCTTCTATGTTCTGATAAACTGCATCGTTCACCTCTCTTATCAATGAATTCACAAATTCTCCCTGAGTCTCAATATCTGCCTTTATCTACATACATATCAAGGGACAGTTATTAGCCAGAGAGATGTGAGGCAGATCATTCAATAAATTAAGTTACAAATGTAAGCCACCTTTGTGTATGCTTAAAAATATTCTAAACATGAATAATATAACATGACCAGGTAGCTAAAACCATCTATAATATAATATCATAAAAGAATTTATCGTGAAAAAAGAGAGGCTGAACTTATGTCATAAAGTGGAAAAGTACTCACAGCAAGCAAATGCGATGAACGGTTCTCAATTTCTCCAATCATGCTGCTACGAACATCAGAAACATCTGGTGCATCAGAGTCCTCCATTTGAAGAATCCTTTCTTGAGTCTCTCTTCATAAGTGAATGGTACAATTCCACCACTTGTGGCGCTCGTTTCACCGTTGCCGTGTTACTTCTTGATGCAAAATTCATAGGAGGTGGGGGGGGAGGTGGAGGCGGAGGCGGTGGAACTTGAGCTGAAGTTTCTTGTTTTGTCTTGCTAGATATAGAACATGAAGGCCTTGGAGGCGGATTAGGAATGCGTAAGGCTCTTTTCTCGACATCTAAAGAAACCAAAAGCTTGTTAGCTTCTTGGCAATTGCTAAAATATTGTGGTCTTTGGACAATCTCCAAACCAGATTGTTGAACCGACGATGACACTGATTCCTTTTCCATTTCTTTTGAACACACAAAACAATCTGATTGTCTTCTCTTACTCAAAACAACCTCTTCCTCTGAGTACTTTGATCCACTGATAGAGTGTCTTCTTCTAGGGCTTCCCCCTACATCTGATTCAATCATATTCTGCTCAATGAGACTACCTTGGCACTCTACTTGTGATAAATCATCACTAGTTATAGGCCACTTTTTTGGCTTCTTCACCATATTGAACCTATTTGCACTTCCACAATTTGAGTACCTATTGGTTTGATCAGAGAAAGAACTAACACAATCACCACTACTGCTCACAACTGAATGAGGACTAGGTGGCTTATCCGAATCCAACGCTGAGCATGTGTTCTTCAACTCGTTTCTTAAACATGAATTCACCCACCTTAAGTAGGCAAGCTCCTCCACCTCATTCAATCTGCTTATCTGCAAACCTTCTACTTGTTTGCACAGGTCTTCATTCGTGAGCCTCAGCAATGATGCCTCGGCTTTAATTTTGGCAACAACGTCACTCTGATCACAAAAAGAAAAGGTAAATTAGCCAAACTCAAGAAAGGTTCACCCTTATAATTTTAGAAAATTATGGCTGAAACTAAAATACAAAAATGATACGTATAAGCAACTAGCCAACTAGCAAATCATAGGACACAAGTTTGAATTCACATTGGATGATCCAACATCATGTTCAAATATCAGCTAGCAAGATTTTATTTACAAAAGCATATGTTTAAAGAATTGATGCTGAGTTCAAAGTTGATTTTGACTTGAAACATCCTTGGGTAGTTTTTGCAAAATTTTATACAAACTGCTAAGTGCTAACTTGCTTTAATTTAAAAATTAAAATAACAATATCCAAACATAAATCACTTTACTTTAAAATCAATTTTTCAAATGCTCACACACATATGCAACCAAAACAAATCGATGAACAAAAAGAAGTTTGGAATATGAAATGTTAAGTAATGAGTCAGAGTGCACTAAGTAACGAAGCATTGCTTAAATAATTTAAATGCGTAGTAATTAATTAACTCAAACAAAGTGCCACTAGTAATGAAGCATCTCTTCTAATTTGTATATTCACCGTGTTCACATCACATCACAATAACTGTGTGTTTATAGGAGCATTTGCAAAATTGGTTTCAAATGAAATTATTTTTTTATTCTAAAAGCAAATTAGTAGTAAAATTCAATATAATCTTTTCTATTCAACCCAAAAACCACTCAAATTTGCTTAATTTCAAAATCAATTTTTGAATATTTTCTTAACCTCAAAATCAATTCAACGTGAATTCAAACACACTACATTTACATTTAAAATCTATTCCAGTCCAACAATCAAGCAACATATATGTTTATGTCTCATGAAAATGTCTAAGACATCTAGTTCACTTGATTGAGCAGGGTGCCTGAGTTGCTGTAAATTCCTTGACATTGTCTTTGATTCCCACTGATAAAAAAAATGTCTCATGAAAACAAATAAACCAAAATTGAGAAAACAACTAACCTCAGAAGATTTGTTAGGACAAGCCAGCTGTGCTTCAAGAGAAGAGAGCCTGCATGAGAGGTTCCTCTTCTGCATCTGCAGCTCCTTGTTCAACCTTCTCAGCTCCACAACCTCCAGCTCAAGATTCTGCACCTTCACCTCCTTGTGTTGCTCTTCTTCCCCTTTCACTTCCTCACAACTCAATGCAGCACCCAATTGCTGAGTGAGAGTGGTCTTCTCTTGCTCCAGCAAACCAACCCTCTTCACAACCTCATCCACCTCACTCACTTTCTTCCTGCACTCAGAAAGCTCAGCATGCAACTTGCTTTCCCTCTCCTTTGACTCTTGTAGCAATCCTCTCATGTGATCCAACTCAGTGAACAAATCGGTTGAAGATTGTCTTCTATGAGTTGGGAAAGCGTGTGGGTGAACCTGAGCAGGGTTTATTGAACATGATAAGTCACCTATGAGGGACCTTTTTACTCGAGAATGAGAAGAAGGCACAAAAGGTTTATTGTTGTTGTTCTGGTTTGTAACAACATTCTCGGAGATTGTTGTTGTTGTTGTTGTGGAAGATGTTAGTTTTTTGCTGGTAAGTGGCTTGGTTTTTTTGTCAGCGGAGAAGCCTTTCACAATGTGAGCACCCCACAACCTTGTTTTATTGTTGTTGTTGGGGTTGGCTCCTTTAGTGTTTTGAGGCTTTGGGGCTTGGTTTTGGTCTGAAAATTTTGAAGCTTTGGTCCTGTTCTCTGATGGGTTTTCTTCCCTCATCGTATGGCACAGAACAAACAAAACCCTTGTAGCTGATAGCTTGAGAGAATGAACAAATGAAATGGATGAATGAATGACTCGGTTTATGAACAATGAGAGTTCAGTTTTGGAGTGAAGCTAAGTATAAAATTGAAAATGAAAGATAATGCAATAGCATAGTATGGGAAGACATGACATAACACAATGGGTTTGTGTTGCAATAGCATAGAGAAAGTGGAACTGTGGAAGGTTTGTTTTGTTATTTTGAAAGTTTGAATTTTGAAATGTGCAAGAGAGAGAGAGAACCATTGAAGAGTTTGAGAACTACGAGGACGGAGCCTGGGAACAGGGGAAATGCAACGGTCGATTTTTGGTGTCTTGGGGGGCCCACATTTTTTGGCCTTTTGCCTACGCTTGCCCACATTGTACCGTACGTGTAATAAAAGTTGACTTTCTTTTGAAAATAAATATTCATTTTTGTCTCACTTATAATTGTGATAAATTCGTTTTTGAAAGTGAACAAATTATAACAAATTCATTAATTGCTAATATAAATGTTGAATAAATTGGATTAAAATGTCATACGTTACAATTTGATTAAAATGTTATTAATTTTTGTTGGAATCAAAATATTCGTAAATTTTCATTGGATCAAAATTTCATTAATTTTTTTTGGAACCAAAATGTCAATAATTTTTTGTTGGACCAAAATGTCAATAAGTTTTCATTGAACTAATTTGTCAGATCCTAAATTTCATTTCATTTAAGAGTAAAATATAATTTAATCTTCATCTTCATTTCTTGTATTGTTACAAGTATAACATTACAATAATCACTTAAAAAATAGGAAAATAAAAATTAGTTAGAACAAACATAATACTAAACATAATTACTTTAACAAACATTATAACTCAAATGTAACCACAACAACACGAATAATATATTTTTTTAATTTGATTAATTATTTTTATTGTTACTTACAAATTATTTATATTAGATATTACATATTTGTAGGATGAGATTAACTATCTCAATATACTCCACTAGTTCAACACCTTCTAGCTAATTTTGAAAGCATTCCAACTTCTAATGTTGAAAGTGTTCAAACTCCTCCTGTTATGAGTGACTTTTACATATAACTGATTAATTATCATTAAATTATGTTATGCATAATTAATCTAATTAATCGCTATTTATATTTGTTGTAGGAAACAAGTTTCGTACCTCCAACACAATCAATTGTGTTTAGACCACCTCCAGTTAGGCCTTCAATGTCAATTCGAATTATATTTCTAGATGTACCATCTCATATGATGAACCAAACGAATTACATGAGCTTCATACTCACACCAAAGTTGTCCCGTCGTCAATATTCGAAGAAGTGAAATATGAGATATGTTTGTCTTTTGTTTATAATAGATTCTGACTAATTATTCTAATTGGAAAAATTTGTAATGATTGATACACTGTTATAATATTTATTTGTGTACATTGGTAGAAAATTTATTTATAATTTTTTTTAATTGACAACTATAAGTAGTGACAAAATCAAGTTAGGTCTCATTTTTTGTAATTATTAACTTAATGATTGTGCATTTTTGTTTGAGTCTCATATTCTGGATAAAGTACTCTAACATTAGAAATTTCATAGCAACTGATAGATTATACTTATTAATCAATATTATGTTTATTATTATGTTTGTTCTAACTTATGTTTGCTTCCCTATTTTTTAAGTATTTATTGTAATATTATGTTTGTAGCGATAAAAAAATGGAAGATGGAGATTAAGTCATATTTTGCCCTTAAATAAAATGAAATTTTGAGTCTGATAAATTAGTCCAATAGAAAAGTACTTATATTTTTCACCAAAAAATACTTAGATTTTAATCCAGTAGAAAATTATTAACATTTTGGTCAAATGGTAACTTACTGACATTTTAGTCTAATAATAATTTTAATGACATTTTGACCAAATCTATTCAGCAGTCATGTTAACAATCATTTATGAGACATTTTTGTCTATCTGTGTCACATAGACTCTTTCATTAACTGTGATAGATGAAAGTTAACGTATGAATAAAGTTGTTCCACTTTTTCACTTTTTGGACTAAAATTTAAATTTTTATCCTTCGAGAATGAATTTTTCAACACTCTATACATTCAGGGATAAAAATTATTATTTATCCTTTTTTAAAAGATAGATATATAGTACCACATCAAAATTCTCAGTAGGTTATGGCTTAAGTATACATTAATTATGATTATGGGTGAAGAAATAAGTTTTTAATTTATTTTGAGTGCATTCCTTTAATTTTTATACAATTAATTAGAAATTATAGTAGATATAATTTTTTAAAACATTATCAGTCAATAAACTTTTATATATATATATATATATGTACATATATATATATAAAATTAAATGATAATGTCAGTATATAAGTTATTTTTTCTTCATAGCCTAAAGTTTTTTTATACTATACTGAATTACAAATTATCATGATAAAAATTGTGGATTTTTGTTATACCGATTTAAAAATTATTTTTTGGTTGCTTTTTAATTACTACCCATTTTGTTCCATTTTATATGAACATTTTATTAAAATGAAATTTGTTATAAATTAATTATCGTTTTATACAATCAATAAAATATTAAATATTTATTTTCATGAAATACTATTAATGGGAGTACTTGTTAACATGTCAAAATCTTAAACATGGTTAAAATGGAACAGAGGAAATAACTCACAATACGAATAAGGCTTATTATATTTTTTGTCACTCATCTTTTCATCTTTGCAAAATTTGTCACCAAACACTGAAATTTGCACATTTTTACCATCCAATATTTGAAATTTTGTGAATCAATTTTTTTGCCACATCTTGTCATAAAACTAAATTTATAAGAGTAATCTAAGTTTCTTATAAATAAAAAGAGAATTAAGTTCTTTAAGGATTTGTGTCAAGCTAACTTGACCCACTCATTCATATACGAGTTAGGTAAAAGATTATATTATTGAACTCAATCTAACTCATAACATATAATTAAATTTATTATTATATAAAAATTAATTACTAAATACAAATCACTTTAATTTTTAGCTAACATAACTTATTAAAATATCAAATTAAACCATCCATGATTTTTTTAAGTTGTTGTTTTATGTCTTTATTTTTTTAACTTTTTCTCATGCTAAAAAGTCTAATATAGTATTTTATTTCTATCTAAAATAAAAATATTATATTAGCAATGAAACCATTAATTCTATTAGTCAAATATTATCACAATTTAGTCTCTTTTAAATGCATTTTGTCATTATATACTTACATAGCTTTAGGCAAAAATAAATTACTATTTTAATATTTTTAATATTTACAAAATAAAAGATATTTTTTAAAATATGCAGACCCGATTAACCCACCCTTATGATCGGGTTATTTTAGATCAGATCTGTCAATAAAATTGCACAAACTCAGTCCAACTCAACCTACATAATTTTGATTAGATTGAGTAACGAATTTAGCCAAACCTGACCCAACCTGACATGTGAATATCCCTAATTATTGGAAAGGGTATGTGGCACCCGAAGGACAATGCTTTCATTCATGGACAAGTGAACAAAACCCTACTAGATTATGCTAATACTAATTCCAAAGAGAGATTTCCCATCCAACCTAAAAGGAATTTTGTCCCATGAGTTTGTGTAACATGGTATATAAGATTATTACAAAGGTGTTAGTTGCAAGACTTGGACCGTTCTAGGAGATCTCATTGGGCCCTTTCTAGGGGAGATTCCTTCCAGGTAGATGCAAATAGGATAATGTCGTCCTTGCTCAAGAAACTCTCAATCACATTCATAACTACAGACTAAAGATAGACACTCTAGTTACTAACAGTTTAATAACTAAAGCTACTAACAAATTTAACTAACTTTTAGTGACCTCTAACAAAATATTAAAGTATTAAATTAATAATTGGTGCATAGGTTTCCTTGAAGCTTTCAGTGAGAATTTATGTCAAGTACAAGTATACTCGGACCACTGCCCAGTTCTCCTCCTCCGTTGTGGTGGCATTCCGGAGCCTAATATGAATAGGTCTCTCAGGTTCCAAGCGACCTGGTCTACCCATAGGGAATTTATGTCAACCAAGCCACGTATAAAGGGTTCACTTGAAGTACCCAAATGCCAATATATGAAGTGAGTGCAAGGGCTCAACATTTCAATAAGGTGACCTTTGATAATATTTTCCAAATAAAACAGAGACGTCAGAAAAGACTCAAAGGCGTTCGACAAGACATAGGAAAAGGTGGATCATAAAGCTTGTCCCGTCTAGAAAGGTCACTAAGAAGAATATAATGAACAGTACTACCTACCTTGTTGTCATTGCAAGATAATTAGTACTTAATATTACAGCGTGGGTTGCTCAATATCGGATTTCAAAACAAACATCGTTTTTTAAACTTCGCATTACTCACATTTAACTGAAAAAGGGCAATTGAAAAGCAAAATAAAATAACACTTGGTCTGAAGATGCTAGTTGGAACATTTTTGCAATATCACCATCACAAACATAATTTACAGTCTTTACTACATATTTAAAGAAAGAATTATATATACTGCATATAAATAATCCAAAAACAAGCATTAACTTGTATCTAATAAATAGTATTGATATCATTAAATGCTAAAGAGCAGAACTGTTTATCCATCTGAATTCCATTGTGGTTCATAATAAAAAATAAAAAAAAAAACCTTTAAACTTAAGTATAACTGAGATCAGCTAAGATGGAGCCTCATAGTCAAACATAAATTCCATTATCTACCGGTACTGACTTCAGTTTTTTTTTTTTTTTTACTCAAGTAAATTGTTGATTTCTCCATATGAAAATAACATAGCTGTGACACACAAACATTGGAGTAGCCTTTTTTTTACACTGCAAATAAGAAGAATTAATCACAGGCTCCACAATCCATACAAAAGAAGTAACCGAGGGACCTCAAACATTACGGTAATAACCAATCCTTTCCATTTTTTATGCTCATGATCTCATGCAAAATATCCCATCAAAACTACATTTAACCATATTTTTCCGAAACACAGGAGAGTTATATAAGTCCAACCTCTGAACTTAGAAAATAATGTCAAGCATAAAAAAAAAAAAAAACAATTATCCCGCACCAAGAACTCACTCAAGATTCTGAAATTAGATATGTTCTCTACCCAATGCAATTAAGATTAGTGTATATCTAGCCTCATGTAACTACGGCCAAAATAAATTCATAAACAAAACATATGCAAACACCGTACAATCGTTAAATAGCAAGCCTCTAAATAGCTTTTCCGATGAACCTAGCGAAAATTCTGCAGCAGTTGCAACAAACTGCTCCAGATCTAGACAACTGATATCAATAAATCAAAAGTATTTACCTCAAAAATATGTACACTCTAAGAGCCAATAACCCCTGGTGAGTGGTAATTGCTCTACAGTCTAACCAATTAATTTAGTATCACTAACAGTTGATGATTGCAATCAATATTTTGAATGCAGCCACATTTGTAAGACTACATGGATGATTGATAGATCAAAAACTGATGCCACGATGTAATCAATCGTACAAGTGCAAATCCCTCAACAATTTGAAAAATGATTAAACAACTATCAAGTGAGTTTATAAAACACCTAAATTTAAATATCACTGTTGTGTTTCTTTTTCCTTTTCTTCTTGGACAAATCCCCAGTTCGATCTTCTAGTCTCCCTTCTGCATCATCACTTCTCCTATTCTTACTTTGCTCCAACATTACCTCTTCAGCATATAATTTAATCTCGCTTCCTTTCTTGTATTTCTTTTTCTTCTTGATTTGTAAATCCTGGGAACTACCAAGCCCTCCATTTTCACCCTCCACGCCATTGCATAAGGTTTTTTCCATCTCTTTTTGTTGTTCTAAACCTTTTCCATTCTCAGTCTCACCCTTATAACTGGAAAAACTACTAGTACTTACTTTGTGCTTCTTCTTTGTACTTTTCTGTTTCCTTCCCTCTTCCATCCCCACGTTGATGTCGCCTTCATTTCCCTGTTCTCTGGCTGACTCAACTTCATTTTGTGATCCATTAGATAGCTTTCCATCAGCTTCCCTCATTCCAAATTTAACAGTGTTATCTCTGTCGTGCAAGGACTCAACTTCCTGCTTCTTCTTTTTCTTCTTCTTATGCATCTCACCCCCATCCACATTTTCTGTTTGATACCCAATAGAACCATCAAGTTTTTGACAAAATTTTTCATCATCTTGATCAGTATTCCCACTGCCAGTTTGTTGCCTTTTGAACTCATCAGATTTCACATGCCCAAGGCTGAGCTCCTTGTTAATATCACCACTCTGAACAGAATTTTCCACTACCTTCTCACTGTCATTACCATTCTCTGTTCTGTGCCTTTTGCGCTTCTTATGAGAGTGAGATGACCCAAGCTCCTTGTGGAGCTGGTTGAGCTCGTTGAAAGATGCAGAGACCCGGTGGAGATATGCATTGATGGCATGAGAAGCACCATTGTCAGCAGAGACAAACTTTGTGAGAATTTTAGTTGCTTTTGAAACTGATATGTCTTTCACAGAAACACAATGTCCAGAGATTGTCTTCATCTTCCTGCCCTTTGGCCCTCACACATACCTAATTTTAAAAGAAGAAAAAGAGAGGGTTAGCAAGAAGCGTTCTACTGTTGCCAAAAACCAACTCAAACTCGCAACTTTAACAATGCAGCATTTGCCAAAACTTAACAAAAAGCACAACATATACAATCAAAAAAATAATTCATTGCATTCACATAACTAAATCGAAACATAAAATCAGAGATTCTAATTTCTAACACACATTTACTAAAACCAACAGGTTATTCAAAACCACATGAAACTGCAAGATCGGAATTCACATTTTCACTGTAATGACCAATGATTAACACTAAAAACCAAATAAATTTAAATTCAAAATAACAACCAAGCCAATTTTGGCACAAAAACAATATGAGAAAGCTTTGAGAAAAGCCCAATGTACTCTAATCTTATTAAATATCAATTTTTTTCCTTCTATGAGCGAATATTTTATTATTCTTGATGCTTCAAGCCACTAAAATACATCTGGATCTGGCATACAGAAAGTGAAACCAATAAAAATCACTAAAATGTCCCATTTGCTAACCCTAATTGAACTAATATTATGAAACTGAATAGAGAAGAAACAGAGAAAAACCCTAATACCTTGAAGTCTTGCCTAGGGTTTTGGATATTGAAGTGCGCTTCACAGGAATCGAGTTTGCCGCCACTCCTCTTTCTCAGGGAAACTAAACTAGGTTTTGTTACCAACGGGGTTTGTTGGCTAACTTCAAAATTCACATTAATTAGTATTTTCTAAAATTCAAAAGAAAAAACACTAATATTTATCGATAATTAATATTTTAACATTTGTCATATATTGGATAAATTTTATACAATAAATAGATATTTTTGAATATATGAGTCATATTTTTAATTTATAATAAATAATTTATATCATGATACTTTTAAGAATTTGTTTGTTGACATGTAACATAATACAAATTCATCTAAATATTTAAAAATACTATAGATAAATAATTTATATCGTGGTATTTAAAAATACTGAAGATTTATGATAAACAATACTGATATATTATTAATTTGAGTAGATGAATTTATGATAAAGCAAGAGAAGATGATACGATAGATAGTTGAGTTTACATGATAAATTCTTATCATGTGTATTATTTGATTGATAATAGACAACACAAGTATAATATTATAAAATTTATTAAAATATTATTTTTAATATTAATTATTTTAATATAATTTATATTATTATTATATTCTATGAGGATTCAAAATATATAATAAATACATGTATGTTAATTAGTCGGCAATGTAAATTTGAAATATATAACATGATTTGTCCAATGAACTTTGAACTTTTTTAAATTAAATGTAGAATAAAAATATTTTGTTATATTCTCATCTGATTATTATGTATGGTGTAATAAAAAATTATTGTTGATATAAATTTTAAATAAATTATTATTAAAATAACAAACTATTCTATTTTACATAGACAATGCACAATCAGTCAACCCTAATAATCAGTTGTACGTATGTTAGTTTTATAATTTACAAAATTTATATTACTATAATTTTTAATATATTTGATATATTTTTATTTTAAATATATATTTGTATATATGTCTATGTGTTCTTCCATGTGT
>PYAF01003241.1:187765-198142 GCA_007407185.1 Glycine tomentella
AAATTCTTTACAGATAAGTACGTTCTCTATTATTCAATCACATTCCATTTTTTAATAATTACAATATAAAAAAATAAAAACAAGTACAAGACGTGTAAAAAATCCTTTTTATTATGAAAATTTTCATAATTTACAAAATGTAAAATTTTTATATTGGTGAGACGCGTAAAAAAGTTTACATAATGTTGAGAAAGAAAAAAAATAGAATAAGATATTTTTTATTCCATTTTGCTTTCTTTCTCAACAATCCTTTTTACTATGAAAATTTTGTAATAACTTCCAAAAAAAGAAAGAAAAAAGTGTGACGATAGAAAATATTTTCCTAGCATTTCTCTAAATATTGCTGCCATCTCTGTAAGAAAATAAAAAATGCTAACCAATAAGTATTAACCACTTCGTAAAGGTCTATAGAAAAAAACAAAAACTGTAGAGCCATGCATTTGGCTCCTTTCCCATCTCAGAACGAAGTATGCGGTGAGGGAAATTAACACGGATGACACATGTTAAAAAAAAATTATAGTGAGACAAAGATGGAAATCATTCACAATTTTGGACTAATTTAACTTTTGTTATTATTTAAAAGAATATCTAAATCACTTGGTCAAGCATCCAACACAATTCCTCTCCAAGACCGCATACTGCCGGTATTATTAACTTTTTTGTTATAAATATCTAAATTAACATCTAAGTTAATGTATTGATAAGATTCTTAATTCAGTATTATTAAATTAAATATAATGTGTGAGTACTTTATCGAAATTGAATTTTATATCTGTTATTTTTTTTTTTTAAATCCCAACATACTCATTTTATCGTCTTCCTTTGCTTTCCTTTCTCTTTTTTCTCCTACCTGTAAGTTCAAATCCTATCTTTATCTATTTTTCTCTTATTCTCTAACTCAACTTTTGTTCTCGACTCAACTCAACTCTTTTTCTCAAATAGGTATTCCTATTTTGAGGTCCGTATATGTTTCCAAATCAGGGGTTCTATAATGGTATACAAATACTCTAACAAAATGACCCTTTCAAAAGAAAAAATCTTATGGAACACATTTTTTCATAATCAAAAACAATGCTTTCAAAACAACCATTCTAGAAGATACAAAATGTACTTTCAAAAAGGCTATTTCGGTTTGCAATTTTTGCTTTCGAAATGATCATTCTATAAGCCAAAATAGTACTTTATGGAACACCCTTTTTAAAAGATACAAATACACTTCCATAAAGTTTAATTTGGATTGTAATTGTTGCTCTCAGAATGGGTTTTTCGTAAGTACAATAATGATTTGTGGAACCCTTTTCTAGAATATACAAAATACACTTTCAGATTTTAAAAAAAATTGCTACTAGAACGGACTTTCTGTATGCAAAAATGGTTTCGAAACAACCATTTTGGAAGAATTTTTGCTTACAAAAAGGTCATTCTGGAAGCTTTTTTTATAGTTAATTAAATTTGATGAAGGGAGAAGGAGGAGGAAGAAAAGAAAAGGGAGAGGAAGGCTTAACTTCACGGGAGGAGGAAGAAGGAGCTGTTGCTGGAGGGAGGTGTGTCGTTAAGGGAGGAGGTGCCGTCGAGGGAGGGGTGTCGTCACGGTGGGTGTACCATCGAGGAAGGGATGTCATCGCAGGTTGGAGAAGGGAGAAGGTAGGTGTTAGGATTGAGATGAAAGGTGAAAATATCATTAAAGATATTATTCTATTTTTCATTAAAAATGGGGGGAGTGCAGGATTCAACTTAGGGAGTGTAGGATTCAAGTTCGGTAATATAAACCTCCAATGCCGTATTCAATTTCTATAAATGTTGTATCTAAGTCCAAAGTGAAAAGCCCATTTGGTCATCACATGGTTCCGTTCAACTACATTACAATAAAAACGCAGGCCAGCAGCAAGTCCAAACAAACTATCATTAAAAAAGTAAAAAGAAGTGAATCAGCCTTGTTGGACTTGGTAAGTGACGTAGTAACTGTAGAGCAAATTATAAATGGAGCAACTTGTTTCACCGTTCTACATTTTCCCTCTCTGTTTGTGCGAAGAAAAAAAAAAAATCAACTTCACAACACTCATCCTTATCCTTATGCTTGTTGTACAATGCTTTCGTTTGAAAAAGAAATATGACCATTTACATAAATAAAAATAAAGAAATAACTACAAAAATTTGGTTCTAATTCAATTATTGATGAATTTAAGCATTTGAAGGAATCAAAGACAATGCTTTAAGTAGATGTGCTTCTTTTTTTTTTTTAATACTAATAATTCCTTTTTATACTAATAGTTGTGTACTTGTATTATCTTGTGAACTCACTTTTGTATTAATGATCTGATAACATATATATAAATGCAAATTCAATATAATTATATGTAATGTTGAAATGCATAAACAATATGTAATGTTGAATTTTAAGTATTTAAATATTATTTTATTTTGACTCCCTAAATTAATCGGTCAAGCTTTGCCATTGCAAACACCATTGCCCAATAGACCCAATCACCCAAATATGTATCATTCATAGTATGTAAATATAATTCAATATTTAAGAAATTATTTAGAATTAATTCCTAAACTTCGCATAAGGATTATGGTAAAATCTAATGTTTAACTTGATTAATCACTCTTTATTGTTTAAAATTGTTTTTGTTTTTTGTAATTTTCCAGTCATACCATTAATATAAAATTAATTAGTTAAATTTAATTTTTCTCCTTCTATCTCATAATAGTTACCCAAATTAAACTTACTGTTTCGACTTTCTTTAAGTGGGGTTTGGGGTTTTTCCAACCAAAAATGATTTTCATCCTAAAAAGTATATACCTAGTGATCACTTGCAGGGACAGACCAGAAAATTTCTTTAGTGGGGACAAAGAAAACAATATTTTTTTTATCAGTGGCAAGGCAATAATATATTATATTTTTACAGAAGAAATATATTATAAATTTTTACAAAATATATAATATTTTGGTAAAAATATCCAAGTTAAAGGGTGTGTTTCTCACCAACTATGTATATATGTTTAGTATTATATATAAGAGTAAAAGAATAAAAATTAGAAAGTTAAAATAGTAAAATTAATACCAATCTATTCTCTTTCTTATCTCTTAATTATAACTTTCTACATTTAATTAAAAAAATTATTTATGGTGATAACACCTATTTTTTTATGGGGATAAAATCTTTTTTTTTTTTATTAAATACATATAAGAAAAGAAATATCTTGTAGGAGTAATTGTCCCATAGACCCTAACTTGCATTCTTCCGTGATCACTTGAGTCATGTGATTAATTATATGTATAAATATGATTTATTTTATTTTATAAGTGATAAAAAATAAATGAATATAATTATATAATTATTAATATATGATTAGTGGTACACATAATTATATATATATATATATATATATATATGGTCAATTTTGCTTCACAAATGATTAATAATGTCATGAATCTATTGACTATCACATGTGATTAATTACATATATAAATATAATTAATTTTATTACTTCAATTGACACGAGGTTGTTGTAGTATATATATTTAGTAGGCCGACTCACAATAAACAAAAATAGTTAAAAAAACAGTAAATTAAATCTTCAAATATAAAGTCTGAACCATTTTAAATCATTTTTAAAAGCTAACTATAAATTATTTAATAAAAAAATTATTTGTCCAAAATAGTAACATATATAATTTGCACTTAAGTCACCTAAAAAATATTTTTCTACATCATATTTATTTAATCTATATTTTTATACTAAATCAAAATATTGTGTAATCATTCACTAAATCATTGAATCATATATAAAGTATTTAATTTTTACTCAGTTTATACCTCTTACTTATTAGTATTATATATTTTTATATTAAATTATGCCTGAAATTAATTATAATAAAATAATATTAAATTGGAAAATACCCCACTTGGTACGTATATATACACATATACAAATTAGCAATAACTTGTCTAGTTAGCATCGCTCCAAAGTGGGCTTTTGTCCTCACGTTTAGTATTTAACATAGACTTGTATGAATAAATAAAAGTGAGTAATTTTACAAAATTAGGGACTAATAACTGAAAAAAATTAAATAGAAACCAAAAACTAAAGATATTATACTTACAAAAGGATTATATATAAACTGATTAATGGAGAAGAAAACACTTCTCCAAAAATACATATAATTAGTTAATAACCGCTCTTTGATATATGAAAATTGAAAGTTAAGAGGTGCATTGAATTAAGATTTTAAAAGATTATTTTAATATAAAAAATCTCATGAATTTTATAAGATTTTATAAGGATGTATTGAATTTTTTATTAAAAGACTTTAATAATTAGGATTTTGTAATTCAGATTTAAAGAATTTATAAAATATGAATTAATAAGATTTGAAAAGACATTATGAATTTTTAAAATTTTAAAGGAATATGTGAATTTTTTAAAAACATTCACAATTATTAAGAAAGATCCATGAATTTTGTCCGCTTATTACTTTAGATAAATCTCATTTTATATAAAGAACCCTAAATCTATTGCATACCAAATCATTTTCCCTTAGTATATTTACAATAACAATAGGTTCATTTCCTTCAATTAACAATCATGTTAATTTATTAAAACTATATAACACAATATATGCTAGTAGTATCTATACTTGTAATCATTCTACTAACGATCCCATCAAATAAAGAACATGTCTAACAATTGTTTCAAATCTCATTTATATATTTATCCACTTATACATGAGTCATTTATCACGTTCATTCAAATTATAGATTTCTCATATTCATATATTCACGTTTATTCATATGTATAAATACATAATCAAGATGCCACAAATTCAAAGAATTCAGAAGATTTCTCATATCATACGTTTCAAGACATGTTGACTATTGAAAGAATATGAATGTATACTGCTTTCAATAAAGAGAGAATAAATTATGTGTGGTGAAAAAAGAAAAACATGTTAATTAATCGAAAAAAAAAGAAAGAAAACAAGTTTCATGAAATCTCAAAAATTTAGGTAAAATTATTTAATGTGTATTTTCTACTAAAAAATCTCATAAAATCTATTCTAAAAAAGATTATATCGAAATTTGTATATTTTTTTAATGTTAGAAGACATTTTTTAAATTGTAAAAAATCTAAATTGAATATCAATAAACTATATTGAATTTCTTAACAAATCCTAATACTCTTTATCAATAAATTTTATTGAATTTCTTAACAAATCCTAATACTCTTTATTGAATATCATAAAACTTATTTCTATTATCACCAGAGTTTGTTTTTTGTTTTTTAATCCTAACTTAATAGATCCTCCTAAACTTTCATATCCAATTAGTTAATATATGCTGCAATAGCAGCGCAGTATTTGTGGTTTTTGTTTCTTTGACATATAAGTTCAAGCTATATCTAGAATATCAAAATCAAACTAATTAAAGATTGAGTAATAATTTTTACACATAAAATTGTATCATGTAAATAACATTTCTCATAAAAGTTATATATGATCATATATCTCTTAACATAAACTTTTACTGATCATTAATCATCACAAATGTAGCAAGCTATATATAACGTTGCCGACAATATTTTGGTTCTGCTGCAGATACATGCATCATCAGCTCGACTTCACAACTCACATGCAAGTCACAACCAAACAGACTAATTACGAAAAACTTTTTATATGAAAAACCTAAACCAAAAACAAAAGGAAAAACAACAAATGGCAAAAGTATCTAGATTCTATCTAGCTAGCTAGCTAATTATAAGTGGACAAAACCACAAGACAAGTCCATCAGAAGCAATGCCGCTTCAGCTACTTCATCCCGAGGAAACACTTGTTCAAAATCAGAGTTGTTACTCCTCAAGCTTATAGTGAAGTCCTTGAAATATTCAAGTTTCCTCACTCCCTCAGATGAGCCTGCACTAGTAGTGGTTGTGGACTTGGACTTGTTCTTGAACTGTGCAAAATGGTTTGCACGAGACTTCTTTTCCTTGTTGTGCACTCTGGTCTTTGCACATGCCATGGGAGTGACCAAACCATTTGTAGCTTTTGCCATTGCCCTTCTTGCCTTTCTCTGTCTAATGCCACAGGCATTGCATAGAGACTGCACCAGCAACATATATATTGCATGTTAACTAGCCATACAACCCTTATTCATTTGCTTACTTCTGATAATACAGACTTTGTCTGACAGTAATAATTTTTTTTTTATCAACAAATATTATAGTTTTTGTGAGAATGTTAAGTATGTTAGGAGAGACGATCAAACTTGCATTCTTTTTCCTTTTTTTTCTTCTTTTTTAACTATTTAACTCAGTTTATATCTTTCCGTAATAAAAATTATAAATATAATTTTTTTTGTTAGCAACATACTTTTTAATTAAGAGATTCATTATTATTAATTGAAAATAAAGAATAAATTGTATATCCTATTTCTTATTTAATAATTTTTTGCTCATAATTTTATATTTTTTTAATAAATTGTGAGTAGAAATAAAAAAGAAAATGTGTTAGAAGAAACCCGCTAAAATGCATGTTTAAACTTCTCTCTAACCATAAATATTGTGAATGATATATATACTAGTAATATAGGATGTATATCATACTAATTAATTACAGCATGATGCATTTATTACATGCACTAATTTCTTATTATAATTTTTTACAAAATTACAGTATAAATTAAGCTAGTACTTAATATAGACTTACAATTAATAAATATGCTAATTAATTAACAATTTGTTTTTGTTAAACAAAGTCTATAATAGGATAGTGTGTATTGCAATAGTGGTGCTACCTATTAGTATGTATATGATTTTCTTAGTGATAATATTTGTGTTCAATAATTAAAAAACTATTAAGAGCATCTTTTTTTTGAAGATTTTTTATGTAAAAATTTGTATCTTCTACCAAAAATTAATTTTTAGTAATAAAAAATAATATTTATCTGACACATACAATATCATAATTAAATGAAAATAAAAAATATAAAATAAATTTTTTGAAATTTTTTAGAGTTTTTTACCATTGAAACAAAATTATGTATGAATTTTTTATAATGATATGAAATTGTGAGAATAAAAAAAAATACTATAAAAATCACAAAAAACAACTTAAAAAACTCAATTAATTTTTTTTTTTATTGAAGATACTATAAGAGAATGCTCTCTAGCCAGCTTTATTACGAAGGGATGGAAGAGAGGATAATTACCTTAGGACCCTTAGGGCCACTCCTCCAAAGTGGGGTAGTGCTTGTATTACAATCCGAACAAACCCTAGTGGTGCTAGTGGCGTTGTTGTTACAAGGGCTTCTTTTGCTGTACCTGCTGCTGCTGCTGCTTTCGAGCCCTGAATTGATTGCTTTGTCAGTGGTTGGACTCATACTCGGTCTCATCATTTTTTTCATTAACCGCATCTTTGAAGACATCCATTTATTCCCAGACCCGTGATCATCAATATTTTTACTCTCTTCCTCAGAGGGTAAATTATGCTGATCACACGCGCTGCTTATAATTGGATCAGCCATAACAACTACTGGCTCAGATGAAATATTATTCTTGAAGGACGACTTGTTGCTGTTGCTTGATGATCCATCATGCAATACCATCATCTTGTCATCCTAAAGTGTAGATCATCAAGACAAAGCATATATAATTAGATGCATATTAATTCAGGCTGCCCAAAAAAATTGTTATTATTAATTATTGTAATTTAAAATGTGGAAAAAAGAGAGATGAAAAGAGAAGAAAAAAGAAAGAAAAAGTAAGAGATGTCATACATACATACATATATACATATATGTATATATATATATATATATATATAATATGTAATAGAAAGAAGAAGAAGAGATTAAAACCGAGAAAAGAATGAAAAATTAACTCAAAAGAATGAGAGTGTGGAAAATCAAAATCCTAGCTATTGTTTTGACAGCATGTGCATATTATAAACAAGAAGAATAAATTTGACCTATAAGAAAAAAGACAAATTATAAGTTGACGAAATTAAAGGCAGACATGATAAAATTAAGCTTAGAAACTTGATCAGAATGTTATTTTAATTTTCATAAAGAATAATAGCATTATGGCTTTTAATTTCCTGGAAATATTTAATTAGAGAGATCGACGACATATATATGCACAGAATGCAGTGATCATGACCACCAAACGTTGTTGGTTCAAACTATTACTCAGGTTGATATATATACATATAATCAAAATTAAAAAGTTAAAACATCCAATAAGGGAAAGGTTGGGAGGCATATATTAATCTAGTTAAGTCTCATGAATACATATAAACTAGAATTCAAAGTAGACTATAACTAATGATAAATTTTGATAAAATAGTATACAGAAAAGGAATTGAATAAATGATCTTGCCTGTTGATGATAATTATCTCTTAACCCTCCAATTTCTATCCTGGTTTGCCTTGGATCAAATATGTTAAAAATGGTACGGCAATCCTGATTATTAGGAGAAATATTGTAGAGTTGGATTTGACCAGCTTGTATGGAAGGGCCTGGTGGGTTCAGAGAATAAGGAGTCATGGATGGAGAGAAAAAGAGAGAACTGTATGTGTTGTTAACAATTAGGCAAAAGTAATGGACAGTGGACAGTACCGAGGGATAGGGTGGGTAGCTAGCTAGGGAAGGGAATCATAACAAGTGTGTAATATAGCCTATGAAATTAAAAATGAATGAGAAAGAGGCTTATCATGCCGTGGTAGGGTTCTTATAAAAGGAGAAGGAGAGGTTGAAAAGAGAAGAGTTGTCTGCAAGACATTCACGTGATTACTTTCATATACAAAACAAAACAAATTAACAAGAGACAAGATAAAAGGAGGAGAGTGTGTTGCTACTCCAGAACTCCCCCTAGTAGGACATAACCCTATCTGCTGCAATTTTTCAGTCTTCCTCTACGTATTATAAAATACCCAGTTGAATATTTTTTATTTTTTTTAGTAATACCCAGTTGAATCTCGCACATATATATATTGATTCAATATTATTTTAGCATTTTATTCTGTGGCTTTGTTATTAATTGTCCTTAAGAAAATGGTTGAAGAATTAAAAGTTAAAAAAAAATTCAAAAATGGCAATATTTTTTATTGTCAATATTTTCTCTACTTTGACTTATAATATATAAAAAAATACTTGTTAATTTTTTATTTATTACTCTTAAGAAAGTGTGGTATACTAAATTTTCTTATACGTAGAAATCATGCTTTTTGGCAATTTCATACATATGTTTATGATGTCTAAAATATTTTCAAGAATGAGAGAGATATATAATTATAAATATAAAATGAAGAATCTTTTCCCTTTCTTGGATTTCCACCTCCTTTCATTGAAAAGTTTTATAGAAAAACTTAATAAAAAATTAGTTATTGAAAATGTTAAGTTCTTGGAAATGATTTTTAAAATATTCATAAGAAACATAGGAATTTAACATATTTATAACCTATAATTAAAAAAAAAACTTAAAATTAAGAATCTCCAACCAAACACCCCAATATGAAGACAATGAACAATAAAACTGTACGCTTGTAATATATGCTCGATAGAGATGTCAAGAAACATAACATATACGCTATTAAATCCTTTTAATTATATTAATTTGTTTACGTCCAAGCTAGAAGATTGCAAAAACGGTCAATGCAACAACGAAATCCTTTTATGGTAAACTTCTTTTTATATGCTTTCCAAAATATGTTGTTTTATTATATTCTGAATATTTTTTTCTGTCTTTAATTAGTAATCATCTGTGATGTTTTTGGAGGTATAGCAGGGATGAAGATTGTGCAGATCTGAAGAGATAGGTACTGATATACAATAAGACCTTCCCTTGACTCATTGTTTTTGCTACAAAACATCTAACGTTGCCTCTGAAGGCACGTCTCTCTGACAGAGACACTCTCTTCTCTCTTATAGTCCCCACCACACCTTGTGATCTATGTTTAATTACCTCTGAGTCTGCCCCCACCTTTCCAGAAATCATATATACCAAGATTTTTTTCCCCATCAAGTAGATTTTAGTTAATTAATTGGTCTCATGCATTCTCTGTTAGCCCCCTTCGGTTACAACTTGCATGAATCTGAATAAGAAAGAGTAATCTTATTCGTTCTTATATATGAATTATTTACAATTTTTTATAACTTTATGTTTTATGTCTTTTTTTACTCTCTTTGTCACATTATTTATTTTCTCTCACAATTTTCTTCCTATTTCCATCGTAATTATATCTAAAAATTGTTATAGAAATGTTATGAGGATATAATTATATGATAAGGACTTCCAAATCTGTTCCTAAGTGAAATTTAATTTAATATATCGATCTTATATATATATATATATATATATATATATATATATATATA
>PYAF01003241.1:198242-214711 GCA_007407185.1 Glycine tomentella
ATAATTTGTTAATTAAAAATAATAGATAAAGAGAATAACTTTTTTTAGAGAAGATCAAGAGTATAATTGTGAATTAAAATTTATAGATAGAGAGTATAACTATTAATTAAAAGTTATAGATAAAAAAGTTGTATAATAAATAAAATAAAAATAACAAATGGTGTCTGATAAAGACATATATATTGTATGTATAATTATAAAGTTTAGTTTTACACATAAATAATGCGAGAAAATTAAGGATTCTGTAATAAAAATGAGAAAAATTAAACATATGCATTAAATGTGAAATCACTGGTAATGTAGAAAAGCATTTTCGGGTTAATTAATCTCATTTTCACTTGGGTCAATTAGAAAATCTTTTTAAAATATGAGAAAAATGTTACGTAAGTTTTTTGCATAATCATTTAATCATAACTCATCATATATGATATGTGATTGAATATCAATATAAAATTATATTATATCATTAGTGCATAGATATTAAACTCTTAAAATATTATCTTTAATGATTTTTCATTTTTAAGTTTTAACTGAAAAAAAGGTATAAAGTATAAATGAGGTGCTTTTAGCTCATTGTAAAAATAATGACATTTAATTATTATTTGCCTTTTTTTTCTTTTTGGACAAAATATTGAAGTTTCGTTTATTTATTTTTTATTGCATAATTTTTATTTTTTAGATAAAATATTTAAGTGTCATTATTTTTTTATTATTTCTATAGCTTTATTTTAGAAAATATCATGATTTAATTTTATTATAATTACTTTGAGAATTAAAGATCATTTGTTAACTTTTCTGAATGGATCGAACATACAAACATTATATAAGAATTAACAGTTTGAATTTGGGAACATACTAATCAAAATTTTCTCATTCTATTACTATTTTTTGTTGTATATTGTTTTTTCGGTTTTTATCTTTATTCTTTTGAGCATTATCTACAAGCCTAAAAAAAAAATAGTCTTAATTAAGTACATAGTCCTAACACGCTACTGGGTATATCTACCTTCCACTCTTTTAAACCAATGAAGAAAGAGCAAGCCGTGTAAAGCCAAATTAAGGTTAAGCTAGCATGACTTGTGATCAATATATCATCAATCTTTGCTGGAGAAAATCGCAATCAAGAATGACAAATCATTAATCAAGGACAATAGGTGAGAAAAGATAATGATCCCCTTTTTTTTTATCATGAGACAACTTAACAAAGCTATCCTATTATCACTCATATTGGACATTGTTGATAATGTTGAGTTTGAGTGTTTGACCATATACATAAATTAATTTGGATAAATCTAGCGAGCACCGAGCCTAATCTCCAGACGTTAATTTTATGATCAAGAAGGAAGCTACGTATGAGTGATAAGAGTCACTCCTGTGTCTCGAATCTAGGGAGAAGATTTGATATATCTGTATTTGATGGTGAAGAGTTTGTCTCAATATAAGAGGCGATAGTACAAGTGGTAGTCTTCAATTTCGAGGGGCCATCGTATTGTGCAAAATGACAATGTACATAGCTCCCAAGGCGGTGGCAATAGGTGGGTTTATTTAATGCTACACAAAAGCTAAGGCAGTGAAACATCTAATCCTTAAACTAAATCCTCTATTTCAATGGAATTTTATGTTGGATTCTTATGTTAGATAAGAATCCAACATAAATTCTTTCTTTCATTAAATAAATAATTTATATTCATGTGAAGATAACATTCTTATGTCGTTAAATCATTAATTATCTTATAATTTGATTTTCTTAAAGTGAGATATATAAAATATATTTATGTCAAAGAATTTAACTTCTTTCATTGAACATTATATCTAAATTGTTGTAAATTTTATGTCCTAGATTTTCAAAAATAAAAAAAATATAAAACATATTTATTAAGGGTTTTTGTTATCATGTGCAAACTCTCCTCTTCTTACACATGTTAAATCTTAAATTATCTGCTCTCAATTAATTTTTATATTAATTAGGATTTCTCGGGGAAAAAACACTAATCTCTCTTCTACTTATTTTATGAATTTACTCCCTGTAATCTCTTTCTTCTCACTATTTACAAATGGCAACAATAAAGAGCTAGAAGTTATATAATTTACTTCTTATATTTTATTAAAACTATATTAGTGTAAAATGTACTTCCTAATAATCATCGGATAAGAAAAAAAAATTATAACAAAAAAATATTAATAATTTTTAATGAAACATTAATTATTTTTCTCACTTATATCCTTTATAATATTAACGATATAGATAATAGAAACTAAAAATAAATTAATGATAATATATTTTTTTATCTATTTATTAATTTTTTATGTAAAATAACCTGAAACGGTAATTATAATATAATGGATGGAGTAAGAATTTTTTTAAAGCTAAAATTAAAAATATTATTGCATATAATATAAATTGTAGATTTCAAACTTTTTTAATAATATAATAAGATATGTACAAGTTAATTCAAGTATTTGAGGGGGTTATTGCAAATTTCAAGTAGATCAATTACAAGAATACGAGTTAGAAAGTTTGAAAATATTTTAAATTGACTTTTCAAGACAGTTAGAAAAAAATAAACTCCGTTTATCTCAAGTCTCAACGCAGGACTAATGACATCGATCCTTAGCATCATTTGGGTCGAATTTTAGGCCCATATGCTACAAAAATAAGGAACTTGGTTCATGGACCATACATGGGACCCTGTATAATTCCAAACTTGAAAGAAAAATTCTGGGATATTCTTCCTACATTATAAAAATTTCTAATACATTATATATAAACAATGCATTTCTAAAAATATTTTTCACGATAAGAACCTTTATACAGATTGATGAATTTGTAAGAACCTTATGGATTCGTCAATCCATATAAATATTTTTTTTACGGATTGGGCATTCCGTAGGTATTCTTTTTACAGATTGCCCAATAACTATGAATTTTATTATAATTTTACTTAAATCTATGATTTTTATATATAAAAAATACTTTAATTATTAGATCAAAATTAATTGTTACAAAATTTATTTTGTAAATTTATATGTGTATTAAATATAAATTCAAAAATTTAGTGTTATATGTATCAACATTAATTTATTTTGAACATAATTGATCTATTAGTTCAGTTGGTTAGAACGTTGTATTAATAACGCGAAGATTTCAGGTTCGAGACTTGTATGTGCCATCATTTTAAATTATTTTCACAAAATATATTTTAACTTAACTAATTGGGCACGGATTCATCAATCCGAAAGTTACCGTAACCTTCATATCGCAAAAGGTATTTTTGGAAATGTGCTATTTATATATGGTATATTAGAAATTTTTATGGTGTAGAAAGAATATCCCAAATTTCTGAATTAAGAACTTTCCTATGATACTTTTTATAAATAACTTGTGAAGACACTTGCATCATTAATGCACGCATGATGTCTCACTTGCCTTCTTGTATCTATCTAGTACTCCCTGAAATACTTGAATTACCACTTTGTTAAACTTTAAATCTCGCAAATGATCCATGTTCCTTCTTCGTATATTACTACTTTGTTTTTAACTTAATTATTATTAACTTCTCTCCTCTCTCTCTCTCTCCCCCTTGGCACCAAGCTTTTAATGGAGAAGAGTCCAAATACTACTGAAGAAAAAGAAGCTCTAACCAAAAAGCTTAACGAGCTTTTAGATGAATCGGACAATGAAGAAACTGAGAAGTTTAATTCCGAAGAAGAAAAGGTAGAAGAGAAAACCAACGTGTCTTTCTCTTCCATACTACTACAACACCTAGGTGCTTCAGAAAATAATTCATTCAAATTATTCCAAATTAAATTAGATATATCACTTTAAAACATGCCGATCCACCGATAAATTAGAAAATATGGTAATGTGCACTTGCTCTGCAAAAACTAGCTAATCAAATATGATGGTGCCACGAGTCAGTCCCAAAGTAACCACACCAATTGCAAATTTATGCAATAACATCAACATACATCTCATTCCAATGATGAACAACCACCCCAATCACCAGTTGCATTTCTCAATGTCAGTGTTCCAACATTCACATTTATTTTGCAACCTATGTGGACTTTGGTGATATGAAGATGATGTTAACCTGGAGAGTGAGGTAAGTGAACTTAATACCATAATATTTTATTTAGAGAGGGACCTCACTTTATATTATTTTTTATTGATAAGAATAGAAAATAGATATTAGAGAGTTTACAAGTTACAACGACTCACACAATATCTAATTAACTGAGCTAGAATTATATAATGAGAGCAGACATTTTGACTAGGGGTATAATTGGAACTACGTATGTTATTATGCTTAAATTGACAGCACACCCCTTTTAGCAATCTATCCCGAGTATCCTCTATATTTTTCTTGAGTTAATTACTAGTGTTTACAGAAAGGAACATGATCACAACGCTAAAAACAATGAACCTATATATCAACATTAATTGAAAAATAATTTGCAACAACACTGGAAATTATCATGCCCAAATTGCAAGTGAAGATACCAATCAAGCCCCAAGGAAAGCCAGACAGTAACATATTATCTGAAGCCTAAAGTTACAACGCATTTTCTTGCTAAGAAAATCTGCAGCTATTAAGTCCACTAAAGCCATATACACTAAAATCCCAGCTGACAAGGCGTCCAAGATGCCTTCAGTTATGAGTACTATTTGGACTGTAAGGGTTAAAAATTGAAGCAACACTAGCTCCAATAGCAACACCAAGTAGCGTTGTTAGTGCAAAAAAACATGACGTTATTATTGCTGATAAGGTCTTGAATTGGGCTTGGGAGATGCAACCACCAAGTGCAATCTTTCAAAGAATTGATGGAAGGATGATGCCACAATTAGGGGTTTCATGGGCATTGTGAAACTCCTAGAGATAACCCAATTATCATCGAATGCGATACAATCCCAAGTTCCAATACCTATACACAAGTTGGATATCAGAAATTTGCATAATTTGTTGCATATATTATTAGTAATCAACAACTCTTTAACAATCTTTACGCACCCTTAAAAAAAATTTCTTTATTATTATTGATTTAAATTTATTAAAACTACAAAAAAATTAAGAAAGTATGGTTAAATAAGAAGTTAAATCGAAAAAATTCTAAAGGAGCAATTTCTAATAAATTTAAGCTAATAATAATGTGTTTAAAAATGTGAGTTAAAGTATATTATTAACATTTATCATACTAAAAAGGGTAAATAATCATTTTTTGTCCATGAAGGTGTAAAGCGCTGACAAATCTATCTCCAAAAGATGGAAATTCAAAATTTTGTTCCTAGAAGTGAAAAAAGTGTGACAAATCTATCCTTCCATTAATTTTCGTCTGTTACTGTTAATATTCACGGACGAATTTGTCAGCTCTCTACCCAAAATATAATTTAATCTTCATATTCTCTCTTTTTAAATCATTGCAAGCATAACATTACAATAAACACTTAAAAATTAGGAAAACAAGCATAAGTTAATACAAACATAATAATAAACATAATATTAATTAATAAACATCGTTTGTTTGTTGCTCTGAAATTTTTATTATAATAATATTAAGTAATGAAAAAATCAAGTTAGGTCTCACTTTTTTGTAAGAATTAACTTAATGATTGTGCATTTTGTTTGGGTCTCATATTTTGGGTAAGGTATTGTCACATTAAATTTTAAAAAAAATGAGATAATACTTTACCCAAAATATGAGGCTCAAAAAAATTAAAATGTACAGTCATTAAATTAATCCTTACAAAAAAAATGAGACTCAACTTGATCAATAGAAATTTTAAAACAACATACAAAATATGTTTATTAATCAATATTATACTTATTATGTTTGTTTTAATTTATGCATGTTTTTCTAATTTTTAAGTTTTATTATAATTTTATGTTTATAATAATTAGAAAATGGAGAATATGAAGATTAAATTATATTTTGGGTAGAAAGGTGACAAATTCGTCCTTGAATATTAACGGTAATGGACGGAAGTTAACAGATGGATAGATTTGTAACACTTTTTTCACTTTTAAGAACAAAAATTTGAATTTTCATCTTTCGAGGACGAATTTGTCAGCACTCTACTCATTCTAGGATGAAAATGACTATTTACCCTACTAAAAATTGAACTTAACTATATTTTTTTATACTATCATCTAATTATATATTATCATGATGATAAGATTATTGAATTTATAAAAAAAAAAATTATATCTTGTAATAATTATTTTAAAATTTGTGTATACGTGATTATTGTTTAATTGACAGTTGCAAAATTCTTTAAACTAAGAGTGCATCAAAATTAAACTGAAAAGAAAAATGATTTTTCATTTCTTTTGATGTATGCACCTTGAGAAGGAAGAGAGAAAAATGACATATATATGCGATGGATGATACGAGAAAGAACAAGATAAAGAAAAGTGTAAGATAACTAAATAAGTGTCAAAAGTATGGTATGAAAAAATAGAACTATACTTTTTTAGTAAAAATAATAATATTATACTAAAAATATGTGCACAAACTATAAACTATAAAGGCTAGTGTATAAACAGATTAAAAATAATAGTAAAACTAAGTTATAAAGTGCAAATACAAAACGGGGTCCATTTTCAAAACTTCAAACAAAATTAGTTCAACTCAAAGATAATTGATTCTAGTTGACTTGTCCATTTCTGTTAGATCACGGATGGTCCATCCATTTTCCATTGTTTTTTTTTTTTTTTAATAAAAAAATAAACAAAAACTGGTGGCGTACTTTAGCACTCGAACCCCTTAAAGACTAAGCAACCCTAAAATGATGCTTGCACGTAATGGCCAACTAATAATTGGTGATGAATAGGCTATGTTTGGTTTTTTCGTTTTGGGTGTTTCAAATTTAGTTTGAAGAGTAAATTCAGCTTCATGACATATTTAGATATTCTAAAAGTACGTTTGCATATTAAAATTTTGTCAGAAAACTTAATTTTGTAAAAATAAGATTTAAATTGTTTTTGTAAATTCAAAAACTTTAATCAAACATGTACTTGAGAATCTTAGTTTTCATAATTAATTTGGGTTAAAGTCAAATTTGAAGGAAAATAGTTTAAGCTTAAAAACTTATCACCTGCAAACCTAAAGTGCTTGGTTTTATCCTGAGAAAAATGAGAATTGATTTTGATGGGAGTTAAACTTAATTTTATAACAATATGAATTTTTGTTTTTGACCGGAATAACTATATGATTTTTAGTTATTGTTAATTTGACTAAAAGTGATAAAAAGTAACTTTAGTCTTGTGTTAAAAATTTACACTAGTTTTATAGCAAACTTTTCTTTTAAGATAAAAACATCAAAATCAAAATATAAATCATTTCACTAGTATTCAACAAAAAAAAAAAATCATTTCACTAGAAAACCAATTTTATCGAAATTTAATTTAAAATCGATTTTATAAACACACTTAATTTTGAAGTCTTCCCTATATTTCCAGGCATGAGGCATGCTATAACACACAAAAGTTATATGCTAATCGTAATTCTTAAAAAATGCTAATAAATTTCCAAATATCAACAAGAAAATCCGACGCAACTCACATATTCTCTCTTCATTACCTAATCACACTGAGCTACAACAAATATTATAACGAGTCCTATCATTATTCAACAGTTTTCATCAAATCACACAAACTATTAAAATTAAGGTATGATTTGGTTGTGAAGAATATAATAAAAAAAAGAAATTAAGAAAAAATATTTGAATTAAAATAATATAAAAATAAATATGTGAGTTTCACATTAAATAGTAAAAAAATGTTTTTCTTATTATGATATTATATAAGTGGGTATTTTTGTTCGAATAGGATCCATTCTATACCTATGAATTAATCAAGATTCAAACTTAAATCAATCTTAAAAAGATATATATCATTATCACTTATTGCATCATCTATGTTTTTAGTAAATTTATTTTCCTTTCTCTTCAATTTCATTTTATCGAAAAACAAAGATAAGATAAGTAAAATAAGGAATATTATATTAAATGTGAAACGATGATGTGTCAAACACTACTTTCCACACCATCATAGTGGTGAGAGTGAGAGTGAGAGTGTCTTTTCTCTCATCTAAAACATCATCAAGACTCCAAATATTTGGTATCTCTCTCTTTAAATGAGTTATCAACTCTAATGATAATTTTATTAAATATCTTATAAATATAATCACTTTTTTTTCTTATTCAGTATCTCCACCACATTGAACCCCATTTAAATTATGCCTCTAATCCATAGATATCTGACCCTTTTTTCAAATAAAATAATATTTTATCAAGACACGTCTCAATTTTCTTAGACATCATAATTTGAATATTTGAAAATTTGTTGAGATCTAAGAAATATTTTTAAAAATTTTGGTTTTGAGTCAACTCCATTGAGAGTTAGTTATATTTAAAATATGTTATTCTTTTTAAAGATATTTTTATAAAAATCAAACTGAATTTTTTTTTCATAAATTTAACATGTATTATTAACTTATTTACACTCATGCCATCTTATCATCTAGTCATCTACCTAATAACATGAACGAACACAAAACACTTTCCTTTGTTTTTTTATAAATTATTTCCTTTATTTTTAATTTTTTGCATTACAGAATACTTTTAACTGGATAGTGAGAATTGATTTCGACTACAGTCAAACTTGACGGTTTCACGGTAGAAATAATGAGAATTAGTTTGGAATGCAGTCAAACTTGATTATACAAAAATATAGTGTATTTTTATGTTACAATTGAAACTGCAATAGTGATCATTCCAATGCAAGTTAAAGTTCAACGCAGAAGTAAGAGATATTTTGTAAACATAAGTTGAAGGTCAATACACGGTAACAACAAACGTGTACATAGATGTTTAAAGACTTAGCCTCAAAACTTCAGTTTGACTAGAAATATTAAAAAAGTAGCTTTTACATCAAATTGAAAGAAAAAAAATACACTAAAACTTGATTTCAAGATATAAACATCCAAATATAAATTACTTTAGTTAAAAATGAATTTTATTAAAAATTAATTGACTTAATTGCACTTTTGATCACTGAGGTCAAACATTTAGAACGTGATTAAATGGCTAGAAACTCCAATGTACTGAAGAGATATACTCTAAAAAATCTAGAGAAATAAGCATTCAGACTGTCAATACAAACTGGGAAACTTATTTTACTGTAAATTTATCAGTAACTACGTCGTCAAAATACGTATAACATAGAGGCCCAGAAAACCAATACCTCAGGTCCCAAAATGTCTCAACCCTACATGGCTTAAGTATTAAAGAAAAATTCTGTGCAAAGCGTTCATAGATAAAATTAGATTTTGATTTACAAAGATCATCATAAAGCAAGATCTCCTACACTCCATTACTTAATAACATTGACCACCCATTAGTTTCAATCAATTGCTCTATAATCTTGTTTAGTGCTGGAGCACTAACAACACAATCTTTGTTAGCAAAGCAGGATGAACCTTCTTCAGCTGCCTTACAAAGCTGTGGATCTAAAGGAACTTTACCAAGAAAGGGTACCCCCATATCATTGCTCATTTTCACAGCTCCACCACCACTACTATCAAAAACTTCAGTGCAAGCAAGCAAATTCAGCATTTCTGGTGCCTTTTCTCTCACGTATTCCCAAACCCACTGTGTAACATCTTTCTGCTCACCATTATCGGTCAACTTCAGAAACTTGAAATCTGTGATGGGCTGGCAGAGGCCACTCATATTCTCTACAACCCCGAGAACTTTCACGCCAACTTTCCTGCAAAAATTCACTTCTTTTCTAACATCAATAAGAGAAACTTGTTGAGGTGTAGTAACTATGATTGCACCATCTACTCCAGTAGCATCAAGGAATTGAACAATGGAAATGTGTTCATCTGAGGTTCCTGGTGGAGCATCAACAATTAGAAAATCAAGTTCACCCCAGTAGACATCTTTTAGAAACTGCTTGATAAGTGCATTTTTGCGTGGACCTCTCCATATAACAGCTTCATCTGGATTGGGAAGCATGAACCCAACTGACATGACCCCAAGGTTGGACTCTACATAGACAGGGGACCAACCAAGGTTGCTCTGATGTATCTCTTGACCTTCTAGGCCAAGCATCTTTGGAATGCTTGGACCACAAATATCAACATCAAGAAGACCCACCTGAAAATCCCTTGCAGCTAAAGCAAACGCCAGCTGGGCAGAGAACGTGCTCTTGCCAACTCCTCCCTTTCCTGATAAGACCAATATCTTATGTTTCACAGTAGCCATTCTTTCTGCAATGGCAACCAGATCTGCAGAAACAAATGCAGAAGACAATGTCACCAAAAAATTTATATATGAAGGCAATTCAATTTCTCAAAATTTTAAAATGCCCTATCAATCTAAGACTAAGAGAACTACAGAAAAAAAAAAAAGAGTAAGAAAGCACATGTTTTGTCCATTAAGAAAGCACATGCCCTATCAACCCCTCCACCATAGGCATTTATGGAGGGAGGCCCGATTTGGCAGCAATAGGCCGCAATGGCATGTTTATATGGCAGAATTCCTGCCTTCTGCCATATGCCATTCATAACTTGTGATCAATACTTGGAAAACAAAATAATATCTTGATTTCATCTACTATATTAAATAAATTTTGTGCTGTTGTATGACTCCCTATTTCTTAGTTTGGGTATGCAGAATAAGCCAATACTGTTGAGACATTCAAGAAATAATGTAACAAACCGAGTCACACCTAGGTTTGATTCAAACAGAAATCAGAAAAACATATAAAGAGCTATGGCAGAAAGCTCTTAGATGCAGAGCTGTTGCAAAATGCTCTTCAATGCAGTGCTGCAAACATCTTGACTGTGGAGGAAATGATTTGCTCACTTCCGTAGCTAGTCAAACCCATATAAGCAGTGATAAGAATAAGCTGGGTAGAAATCATACTACTAGCATTGTCTACTAAATAAGCACGCTAGGGTCACAACATACTGAGAAACAGTCCCAAATTCTAGAATCATTAGCTAAGGCATCAGAGCATGCTTATATAGATAAATCATGTCATTTTGAAGAAGTTGATGGTTTCTGGGAAGAAGCATAAAAGAATAAGATAAAGATGAAGACTACCAGGGTCAGGTCCTTTGGGGGCAGTGGCACAAATTTGTTGATTCGGGCACCCTTCACATGCATCGGATTTTCCAGCAGATTCAGACTGAGGACCTGGGCAATCTGTACATGCCACAATAAAAAAGCAAAACAATCATATTCATTGGTATATATAAAACTATAGAAGCAAAGTGAAATTCCAGAAACAAAAGAAAAGTGAATACATACGCTCGTTGGCATTCTCAGGGATGTCTGCATTCTCCATGGAAGCTCTTTTCTTGAGTTGAAGAAAAAAGTGTAACTATCTGAAGAAAGAATGTGTCACAAATAAAGATGAGATAGGCAGTGTAAGGGTTTTGCGGCAAACAACAAACTTGCAATGACAAGCAAAGAGTAAGGTCATAGAATCAAAGGACAGGTCAAACTCAAAAACAAAAAGAGTTTATCAAACCAGCGTGTTAAACAATAAAACTAGCACTGATTTAAGTTGGCATTGTAATCAAGTTTAGGACATTTTCGCCGGTTCTGGCAATTCAGACGGATTAGGTTAAGAATCCCCAGAACAGTAAAAGGATGGGCTCTAAGTTGATTTTTAAAAAATTGCGATATTTCTATGGGTGATGCTTATGAAAATTCTGAGGTATTTAAAATACTATGGAACTCAATTGTTAACAATTGAATACCCTGCATTTGTAAAAAAATCTCATTCAGATAAAGTAATTAGATTTCTTCCATTTACAAAATTTCTTGTTCGGAAAAAGTAACTAAGGTTGTGTTTGGAATTTGGATAGAGTTTTAAAATGCATAGAAAATTAAATGCATCAATTAAATTCCTTGAAATTTTAAAATACTTAGTTTAGGTAAAGCAATTTAAATTCCTAGTGCTTTAATTTTTACTTTATTTTTTGGATAAAACACATCAGCTAGTAGCCTGTGGTATGTGCTAGGATACATGGAGGCCAAGAAAGGCTCGAAAAGGGTGACAGAGTAGTAAAGTACAGAGATGATAAGCTTTGGTGCTGATTTTAAAAGAAACAGCTGTTTGTGGGAGGTAAAGAAGGATCTGGGGGATACAAAATTACAAATCCGTGGGACAACTGCATTGATGGTTGCACGTTTGAAATTACTTGATGCCAAAAAATTTAGAAACACAATTGGGTAAGATACTACCTTCTATAAATCACATTGAAGAGACCAGTTAAATAGTTACAAAAACATATGGAAATAAAGTAGTGAAGGAAGGATTAACAGCCAATCAGGAACCTCCTTGCCATAGAAACCAGAACAGATTAAAAAAAGAGATGATAATCAACGGTTTATACTTCACATTAGCTCAGGCATTTCATCAAATAGGTTGTCGGCAAGTATGCAAGTTGGTTAAATACTTAAATCCCCAAAGTCCTAACAACCAGCCCCACAAAGCATCAACTACCATTCAACATAATGTATTGTAGGGAGACTCGACCATTAAAACAAACTAATATTCTCAAGCCTCATTTTTTAGACCATTAAAATAATAATAAGTGAGAAGAACAAGTCATAAATCAATATTATCAAGACTACTCAAACGGGGACTGCATGTTTGGTCTTTGCATTAAACATATTGTGAACGTGACATCAATAGTAGGACAACTGAACAAACCAATTAGTTAAAAAAAATCAAACAGCACAGCAAGGTTCATATTGCTGTGATGGAAAGCAAACTTGACTGAAGGAAAAAAAATGGCAATGTCAGCAAGGTTCAAATCTAAAATTGATTTTTTTATAAAAAATATAGAACCCATGTTGTAGCGGACCAGATTGCTACCCAAAGGTCCATCCGTATCAAGAAGAGTCCAATACATCTTATAGACTACATCCAGTAATCTCAAACCAGCTGATTTGATAATCATCGAATTTGAATTTCCATTCTGTTGTGAGAATTCAAAATTAGGAATAGTTGTTATTTCCATTGTGTTATTTGAATTCAAAATTAGGATAAGTTGTTATTTACATTCTGTTATTTGAATTTTCATTATGTTATTTGAATTCAAAATTAGGATTTTGTAAATATTTTAAAGGATCAATTCATGACGGAATAAGTATGAATGATTTGACAAATTCTTTTCTCCCTATTTTTCCTACTCCTCATCCCTCTCCTCCTTTTGCCCTTACACATGTTAAGCCATGTGAAAGGAGAATTGCATAGACAAAAGCATTAAAAAATCTTTGAACACAAGAATGATAGAAACAATCATTGAAACCAGCTGAGATTTGAGAATAACTAGCAGGAGTCATTGTAAGCCCCCTCAAAGTGTCTTAGATTCCTACGGATAAAAAAAAACCTTACTACTTTATATATGCTTAGGTTTATCTCATTGAAAAAATCCTAAATAAAAATTAAAAAAACTGTTCATGAGGCTAAAGAGGCATGAATCGGTTCCTAATTGAAAGAAACTTGTTGACAGAGAATCTTAGAGCAGAATCAATTGAAGAAACATCACATCCTATCGAAAGAGAAAGCAGAAACAGACTGAAAAAGCATACAACGAGATTGATAGATAGCATACCACAGAAAGCATAAAAGCAAACACTCTAAGAAGAAGAAGAAGAAGCTTTCGATGGAATAACCTGGTGGCGCGGCGTTGGGCAACTACACAAGGCGCAGCGTCGTTTTTGGTTCTGAAATCTCAGGGCTTTCGAAACAAAACTAAGTGTTTTTATTGATTGATTTAATCGATTTGGGTCAGATTTTCGGAGTTTTTTAGTTTGACCCGAAACCAATGACACTGTCACCCAAATGAAAATTATTATTTTCAGAAAAAATAAAAATTTAAAATATGAAATAAAAAATAAAAACATAATTCCTTTTAAAAAATTGAAAATAAAATAAATTTTTTCTGAAAAAATAATTCCTTATTTTGCAAGTTAGTAAGATGGGTCATTAACCTGCGGACGGAGACTAGGGTACGAAAGCTAAACCCAGGCGTAACTTACGAAAGTCATCCGTGCACTGTTGGATCAATTAATTTTTATTTAATTTAACTTTTTTCTTTTTCTTTTTTTGGTGCATTTCCCGAACTACCCTTACCTTCATCCATTGCACCTTCCTCCCACGGCATCAACATCGCACCGCACATCATCGCCGCCACCACCAAACCGATGGTGGCTTCACTGGCAGCAGATTCTCCACTGATTTTCAGAGGTTCTTTCTCTATCTTTCACTCTTTTTCTTCATTTCTTCTCTTCTCTCTCTAGGGTTGCCTTCCTTCTCTCTCCTTTCCTCCTCCTTCCCGTTTGCCGGCATGAATCCTATTTTTCGACATATTACCGGCCGCCTCCAATTCCTATTTTCCACCGCCACTTTTTCTTTTTTTTTTTCACTCACTTCATTTCTGGCAAACTGTCTCTGTCACTCACACCCAATAATTGAACTCACCGAACCAAAACCCTCTCTCTCAATCACGGAATAGCAATTTCTTCACTCTACTCCTATCAAGTTCAGAGCTTTTCCCACGTGCTACCCCTAAGAACACCAATTTCCAGGGTTTGTTCTTCACCCACCGCCCAACCCTTTTCGTTTTTCGCTATTTCCAATCATGGGTATGTGCTGAAGTGTGGAAATTTTTTATTTTATTTTTTCTCGGATCGGCATGGAACCCGAATATCATGATTCGAACATGCTTTTGTTTATACCAGATGATGTTTTCGCCATCGTTTCTCGGTTCCTGTCGCCGAGAGATGTGTGCAATCTCTGCCTATGCTGCAAGAGTTTGAACGCTCTTGTGGCATCCGAGAAACTCTGGCTCACGCAATGCAACTTATTGGGCACAGTGCCTCACAAGGACCTTGTGGAATGGAGAAAGGGTGTGGCTTCTTAGCCGGAGCGGAGACAGAAATGGGGCCGACGGGAATGTGGAGAGAGAAGAAAGAGAAAAAAGAAAAAGGGTAGAAAGGGAAAATGAGGTAAAGAAAAAGAAAAAAAAAAAGAAAATTAAAAAATAATAACCGTTTGATGAAAATTAAAATTGATCCAACGGTGCACGATGACTTTCGTAAGTTACGCCTGGGTTTAGCTTTCGTACCCTAGCCTCCGTCTAACCTACAACAGTTTTTCACTTTTTTTGTCAACTTTTAAAAAAAAAAAAGTATTGCTAGAATATAAACATTTCCTCTTAGATGTTAAGATTGTATTCTTTTTTACCTTATTTTTAAATTACATTTTTTGAAGTAAACATAATAGTGGGAGTAACTTAAATGATTCTCTTAAAAACTAAATATAATTGAAAAGTTTTTTTTTTTTTTTATTTGTTTACTCAACAAAGTTTTTGTAGAAAAATATTTTCTATATAATGTATGATATTTTTTTTTCTTATGGAACTTCAAGTTAACATTATTTTTTTAAAAATAAACTTGTGTCTTTAAGTTAAGATATTATGAAAAGAAAAAGTGGTATTCTCAACATGCACACCAAGATTAAAAAAAAATATATTTTACGTTAAAAATATACTATAATAATAAATAGATAAATTTAGAATTATGTAGCCAAATATCAATTCTTGAAGCGTTAACATTTTCTTCAATTATATAAAGAGTCTACCAAAAGTCATTTCTTTAAATAAGAATCAATTATCTCTTATAAAATTGATTTAATCATTATCTTGTTTCTATTGCCAATAATTATCTTTTGAGGCATTTGAAACAAACATGACTAAGCCCACCGCGTTTCCACTACATTCTAATGACTTTCCTTTATTTATTATTTAAATTTTTATACTAGCAAAAAATAAAATAATATTTTATTTAAATATTTATTTGACTAAATAAATTCTCTAATTTAATTACTCAAATAAAATATTTTTATGTAAAAATTGGATCATTCGTTTGTATGTAATTCTTAGGTTTCAGAATTAATCATAATTAATTTATTAATCAAGGTAAGTGTTTAGTAATATTTTGTAATGTTCGAATAATATAAAGTAATATTTTTTATCTTTTATAACCAATCAAATAATAATATAATATTTTCTTCCATTAATTATAACTTAATATTAACTCTAAAATATCATATTATTTTCAAACTCTAGTAAGTTAACACATTATATTGACACATTATATTTAATTAGTGAATGACTTTAGAATTTTTTTATTATTTCATTCAAATGCTCTAACCAAGTCTTAATTATATCATAGAACTTAAACTTATTACCAAGAGTTGATGAATTCATTTTTTATTAATCATTAATTCTACAAGTGTTTAATCATATTCAATGTTTGTTCAACTAGAGTACTAAAACATTAGGTGTCTGATATTAAAATACAATAAATAACTTATTAATTATTATGATAATCTCTGGTTTAAGAAAACTATTACATTTCTACTTAAGAATTTCCTACTTAA
>PYAF01003241.1:214811-229179 GCA_007407185.1 Glycine tomentella
GTTTAGTGATAACATTCACATGTACATAATTTATATATGTAATCTAATAATTATTAATCTTTATCCAATAAAGACTATGATCAATAACAATTTGGATTAAAATTATTCAAGACTTATTTCTCATTATTATAATCTCTATCATGATAATAAGTTTATAATTTTAATCAATAACATGTTAAATGAACAATTTAATAAAATAATAAATAAAATAAAATATATTTTTTTTATCAAAATTAATAAATGATAAATTGGATATACACATTTATCTCCAACATCTTGATGTTCTAAAAAAAGAAACATTTATTTTATATATGTATGCTAGGATAAAAATTGACTTATTCAACTTGGTTCAGATTAATTGTTTTGGATAAAATAGGTTATATTGGACTAAACAAAATTTGATCAAGATAAAATATTTTAAACTTATGTGACAATAGAAGAATCCAAGTGGTTGAAAGGAGGATTGGGAAGGAAGAGGTCAAGTCATGAGTTCGAATTCTTCACAATAATATTCTAACAAATAACAAGTGTACTAACAAATAATAGGTTTAGTAAATTTTCCAGTTGAAAAAAAAATCCAAACTTCTTAAGTCCTAGGGAGATTGATGCTCTCGTGAAAACCAAGCCATAAGTCAAATATCAATCACCTCGATCTTAGATTCAAATCCAATTGTCCCTGTTAAGTTTCAAACGGACATGAGAATGGTCAAGTTATGATCGAATTGGACTATGACCAGGAACCTAAATTGAAATGAAAATCATGCTTGAGATCACATTTTCAAGATTGAAATTGTATCACACAATTGAGACTCGAACAGAGGAAATGTGACAATTAAGAGCGTATATATATAACGTTGCAATTAAAACAAACCACGCCTTTTGGCAAAGATCATTATTTACATGTATAATGCCAAATGTATTTTTTTAGAAGATGCATTCGTGTAGCCTTCAGATATTCCTTTCATTGAAAGAAACATTTATATGCATAATAACGACCAAATAGAAGATAGTTTCTTCACGTTAGATAGTCACACAATTTGCTGCATACTCGCACTCATTTGTTTGACAATACTTACATGCTAACAGAATCATAATATAAGATTGATTGGGTAGTTAAAAAAGAAAGAAAAAAGGAAAACTTCGTGGATTAGATCCATCCGACTAAAAAAAAATTAACAAACTAACCATTAACAATTGTCGATAAAAAAAATAGAATCAGAATCAGAATATTAGAAATATTAAGTTGTCTGCATATTCTTGGAGAGTTCCACAACAAACTCTAGTATATAATGCCACAAAACTCAAACTGCTTCCACCCAACAGACATGCATTCATTAAAAACCAATACATAGACAAGGAATTCCATTAATTATTGCCCGTTTTGATCCTTTGGAACAACTTGATGAATTTAGTACAGGTTTCAAGGGATGAGCTCTAAGTTTTGACAAATCAAGACTAGAATCCAGATCTTCATCCAGTTCACCAACAACACGTCTATAATGACCAAAGGGAAACCATGCAAATTTTAGGGTATGTAAATAATGTCACAATATGAAATCTTATGATACACAAAATGAAAAATGATAGAGTAAGGGGCGTACATGTTGTCACCCCTAATGATGTATAAACCAAGAACAAGTTGTTATACACCTTCCTATAGTTAGAAACATGAATAATGATGACATTAGGAAGACATAAAACTTGTGAAAGGCTAAAAGGAATTTTCTAGAAAAAAAATCTGCAGCTAATACAAAATTCATAAGAAGCAAAGATTCAAGTCACAAGTCACAGTTATGGTGGGGAGAGATGCTATAGAAAATTTAGTGGGACACCAACACTACAAAAAAATTGTGTATTTTTTATGGACATTTTTCGTCGCTAATATTAAAATCCGTCGATAAAATGAGATTTCCGACAAAATTCCGATGGACAAAAATTCATCATAGGAAATTATTACCGATAAATTTTTTAGGTCCGTCAGAAATTTTTGACGAATTTTTCCTTCGGAAACACTCTATGGGTAATTTTCGACGGACAAATCTGTCGGTAACTTCTCATAGATCATTCCTCAAAAATTATCGACAGAATAAATCCGTTGGAAATACATATAAGTTACATTACCCAAGGAAAATTCTGTCGAAAAAATCCATCGGAAACTCATTTTGTTATAATTATTTAATTTTGAAAAATCATTATTTTATGTATAATATTTTTGAAATTTTTATTTATTTATATATATTAAACTTAAATATTGAAGGTAAGTCATACATGTAATTAACAAAATATTCAATTTCATAAATCGAAAGCAAATGTTAAACCAAATTAACTAAAATTCATAATAAAATCTAAAATTAAATCCACAATGTGTAATGTCAAGAGTACTTTTCTGTTGGTAACTCAATAATCAAAATAGTCATTGGGAGAGTGCCTTTGGTACTCATCATGTTGTTGTTGTTGGTCCTGTACCTGTTGGTGAGACTGTTGTTGTTCATGGTCATTTGGCTGATCATTGTGTTGTTCTTGTTGGTGGTCGATCTGGTGATGGTCAGACTGGTGTTGGTTGAGCTGCTCTTGCTGAGGTTGTTGAATAATATTCCGCGCTTCAGGAGGAAGATACTGAAGTACAATTGACTAAAATACACGCAGCTCCTCCTTTGATTGACGAAGCTTGTCCTTCAATCGAATAAGCTTTGCATATTCAACAGTACGACTAGAAGATCCTTGCGTATGTTGCATGAATGTGTCATTCCACATTTATAACTATGAGCAAGGTCTCCAGTACCATAAATGTGTCCCTTATGCTTTGGTCTCGCAGCTGCAACCCAACATTGAGTCCTAAGTTTTTGTTCTTCAGTAGGGTCCAAAGGACTCATTTCTGATTCACCAATACTTGATGCAACATTAGACCTAGCTTGAGATAGTCTAGTCTCAAAATTTTCTTGTAATGCATACACAGTTATAATTTTATGTAACCCAATAAAGAAAGTAAAAAATAAATTCCATGGCAGAGAATGGTCTCACATGTGTCTGCCTAGATCTATCATTCACAAATTGACCAGTATCCTTGCGTAAATGAGTTTGTTAAAAAACCTCGTCAACGTATGTAACTCGACCAAGCTCCTCAGACTGTTTACAAATATTATGAAATAAATTCAACTAAATCTAACAATGAAACTAGTATACAAAATGGCAGTATTATAATTATAACATTAGATTACCAAGCAAATGGTGTGCTCCTGCAAGTTAATAGAACCACTAGTGTGCATACGACCACCCTTTTCATATGCCCATTTTTTTTGCCTGGTGACACTTGGAACGATACTCAGGTGCATTCCAATGTGATAATATATCATTCCATACACGATCTCCAATCCAATATGGCCTTTTATTTTCATTTCGGACACCCTAAACATCTTAGAAAGACTATGAGATGCTTTAGAGTGAAAAACTTTTTTAATTGCAGCCTCTTCCTTAGGTCTCCATACCAATTTTCTCTAAAGTAACAAAATGTTATCAAATGAGGTAACAGTTAGCAAAGTACCAATTTTAGTAAGTTATATGAAAAAACAAAATCACCATTAATTGGACATGATTGTAATACCCCAAATGAAGGATGTTAAATATAGAAGACAAATGAGTTTGTCCAAATTTTTGTTCCCACAGTTTAAACATTACTAAATTTACAAATATCCAAAAATTTATTGGTTCATCAGCTATATGATTATGCCATTGAAGTAATGCTGCCAGAGTTGAATAACTTACCTTAAAACGATGGAAAAAAAAGTTCTTGATGATCTTTTGAAATTGCTCCCCATGTTGGCCATGGATTAACAAATGTTGTCCAATGGACAATGTGACAGCCTTTGCCGCAACCTTAGATGGATGAAACCTTCATACAAAAAATAATGCATCAAAAATTAAAAGATATCATTGGTAACTTATTAACATAATGAAAATATGATTATTTTTTATTACTTAAGCTCCATTGATTAGTGTAATTGTAGGACAATCATTCGGGGGAGGGGGGTCTTCCATGGCCAAATTTGGAACGTTTGCTTCAGTAGCCATGTTCCCTACAACCTGGTATAGGGATGGTGTAGAAGTAGCCACCTGAGATGGTCTGCTTGCATTAATTGGAGAAGAGGTATGCCTTCAGTCAAAGGTTGACATGTTGTAGGTACAACATCCGCATATGTACTTGGCATAGATACAATAGACGTGGATGAGGTACTTGATGGCAAAGTTACTCTAGGTGGTAGTAATCTAACCACATATAGTTTTTGCTTCCTACTTGAATGTTTCCCATTATTGTTTCTCATGCATTTATGCAGCATATAAAATTAATAACCCTTCAAAGTGTAAAGATGTCCAAAATATCAACACCATTGACAAGCAGTAAAAATTGTCATACCTTTTGAACCCTACCAGTCATCCTTGTCAATGCACTATTCAGTTTACAAACTCTGTCCAAATTACCACTACTAATCTGCACATTACAATTACAATAAATTTAAAGTTCATCACTGAACCAAATAACTCAATAAATAAAAGAAACAAAGGGAACTACATTAACATGGAACTAGAGCATCCACATTTAAAGCTTGCCAACAAATACCTTCTACACATAATTAAAACAAACACCTCAGTCATGATAACTACAATAAATCAAAAGGATAATATATTGACATGTAGGAAAGATTTTTTCCCTCAATCACTTTTAAGAAGCTTCTTATATGTTAGCTTATTCTGTATAAGAGGAATGGGTATGGACCAGGGGATCTCAGATTAAAACCAAAACAAGAACACAAAGAAAATTACAATATATGTACCTTGGAGGGAAGTTCATGTAATGCAGGATAAGTAAATAACCAATTTCATTACCTAGTGCTAAATATGACTTTGGAAGTATAGGGGCAACAACAGTCTAATTTCACAATAGTTGTTCATATACATTTCGTATCAACACATGCATACATTCATTGTGTGTTAGGCATGCTTTTAGCCATATTCCAGAAGTCATTATCATGCAGTTCATTGGTTTTCTAATGACACACAACAAAAAGCTATGGATCAGCTTACAAAAATTTATATACTACATAACAACATCGTATACTATAATATAGTTACTACATATTATATTTAATATTAATTAGCTATAAACTACCAAATAACTATATAGTATCGTTCAAGGCTCTGCTGAATCCACCTGTTCAATGCTTCTAAGTCTTATGCAAATGTTAATCTCAGAAATCTGTACGTAATCAATTTTGGTTTATGTGCTTCAGTGACTATTTATAATCACCAAACTATTGCATTTAAATTAATTTAAAACCCAAATATATAAACAATAATGTGTACAATACAAAACGTGCTTGGTACCCCAATTAACTTTTGAACTCAGATTTTGTCAATGCCTGTTGTTAGAGTGATTCCATAACAAAAAGGTGTAGGATACAAAACGCCCTAACCCAGAACAAAACACATACTACACAAAAAAGCAAATAGTAATATAGTCTGTCAATGACTCTTGTAATAGGTATTCTAGGTACTAAAAGGCTTATGCTCAAAACCGTGTGAAATACAACAAAACCCAAAATCCCTAACCCAGAACAACACACATACCAACTAATGTTTACCCCAAACCCTCATATTCAAATAATAAAAACTGTTGGGACAACTACATACCCTCATCTAATGGGAAATCACAGACGAGACAAAACACAAGCTAATAGAAGCTCCAATCACCACAGGGTACTTGTTCATAACAATATACGGAACTAGAATCCAAAATTTCAAACCATGGATCCAAAATTTCACAACAAAATACATGTTCTTCTGGAAGCCAAGTTCCTACGAAATCAACAACAACACTTCTAGTTAAAAGCGCACCTGAAACTTGACTTCAGTGGACAACGCATGCAACACGCTTCAAAGGACGCCCTACCCGTGACAGAGCCTGGGCTGTGATCACGGCGAAGTCGCACACTTTGTCACTGATTGAGATGGAGAACAAGGGTATGAGAGTGGTAAAGGAAAGCAAGTCACAGTGGCATCGCGGCTAGGGTTGCACTGATAAGTTTGGGGAAAATGAAATTTTTCGACGGAATAAATATCCATGGGAATATTCTATGGGAAAAATTTTAAAATTCAGATCGAATTTTAACGGTGGGAAAGGGTCCATCAAAAATAGGCTATTTTTTTTGTAGTGCAAGAAGGAGATTGATGAGTAGTAACCTTGAGAATTTGGTTTTTAACCAAACCCAATGGTGTAGTGTAATCCATGTAATAGACCTCTCCTAGTAACAGAAAGCTATTGTTGTTTGAGATTAAAAAACCAATTTTGCAACAGTTGATCTTTCTTAACCATGGACAAATGCCTCTCGTCTAAGATATATCTAACATCTAGCATAGTAGACATGGATCTTGCCCATCACCTTATGGAGAATCTAATGTTGCATGGTAGCCTTGCCCCAATTGCCTTTCATTTTATAGAGAGAACAAATGGGCAAGAGGGATAAGTTTTAAGTGTTTTATATTTAATAATTAATAATTTAAGAACATTATAATGAAAAGTGTCAATCTTAGCGGTTAAAACATTGCATGATAAAGATGAGCTTACTTTACCCTCAAAATTCAAAAGTGATCAGAATACCCATTTTAGAGGAGCCAAGTCTTAAAGCTAAATATAAATATTAAGTTCATTTAAGTTATGACTCATTTATATTTTAAGGAATGTTTTTGTAATTGCATAATTTCAGCATACCTTTGTAGAATATACTCGTTCATGGGACTCATCAAGAATTATATTTGTTGCCTGCTCAAAACCTTTCAGGACTCCCTGAACAAAAAAGAAGCATTGTAATTAGAAGTTAGAGCAATGACACTTACTGACACACTAAAAACTGTCAAGAGCTAACTTTTGTTCATATACAAAAGCTTACCTTTATATTCCTTCCATCATTTGTAATGACTGAAATTGTCTCTGTCAACAACCAAAAGATTCAGTAAAAAGGATAACAACTACTAGAATGGTTTAAAGCATATCTCAAGAATGTCAGAAACATAATTTGATGAAGAAGTAGTTTCCAATACTTCGTTAACTTAAATAATTGTCGTTAATAAGCACAACAAATAATATAACTATGTATAGAATATCAAACATCAAAGCAAAACATAAATATTTAAAAATGGCTTACGATATACAAGAGACTCAAGTCCAGGCCCAGCTGACATCTTTCTTTTGAGCTAGCTAACACATCCTCGCACTTGAAGAAACTTCAATGTTCAAACATCAATTTAAACAACGCATATGTACGTTGAGAGAACCAGCTAATTAAAATCAGGTAGAGCAGAAATATGATGCGGCGACTCACAAACCAAATCAAACATTAACTTTGTTTTACATGATTATACCAATACTTTGACATAAGGGTTGCATTAAAAATATGAACAATTAAAATTAGACAGAAAGATTACTAAGAATTTTTCTATGCATAATTAGGGGTGAAAAAAATGAACCACACACATGATATAATTCGCAAGATATCATCCTATCAAACTTATCAACCTCAGATCAAAATCATGTTGACAAAGATTTAGCACCTAGAGAAATGGAATTGGTTCAATAAAACGATTTGCAAGAATAATTTAATCTAATGATAACAAAAATTTCAAGGATGTAAGAAATTCTAGTGGATTTTGCTTTAGCAATACTTAAACTAACTAGAATATTAGTGAAAATGGAAATTATTAGATTAGGCTTTTGTAACACATAACAATCATGTTAGTATGATCAGTAGAATATATTCTCTGTTTTTTCCTTCACACTCAATCCCTAAAATGTCAATAGCTCAATTGTGTTTCCTTCAAACGAGGAAGATAACTATATTATACTTGCATGGTGTTCCTACATTGCTTTATCTAGCTAAGATCTAGTATTAAACTAAATATAGCAAGGCCGTGTGTTTTACTAGGATATATGTTAGGATAACAAGGCAAGCAAACTAACATAAAAAAAGGTAGCTATTATACTTGCATTTTAATTTTGTGACAACTAATAGCGTGTTGTAAGCATGGGAAGAGAGCAATAAACCGACCAGCGCTAACCTCAGACATAAAATCATGTGCAAATAAATGTACGAAGAAAATGACAATTTGGACCAAAATAGATAACGTACGGCTAAGTGCTAACCCATTAAAAGGAAAATACCCATAACATGAGGATATTAATACAATTCATTGGACACATGTTATTAAGTCACCAAATAAGGGATTGCGCAATTCTGGAAATTAAAGTTGGTTTTGTAAATTTGTTTTTGCATTTTCAAAATTGCCAAACTCATATTCAATTTGAGAAGGAGATGTTGATTTTGATCTCAAAAGCTGAAAGAAACAAAGTTGTTGATGTGTGAAGACAGTAGGCTAAAAGTTTAACATACATTTATATGTAGTATCTTGCAAACAAAATATTGTGTTCTTTTAAACATTTTCCGTGAAGAGAGTAATTGGACAAGATCCACCTTTGCTGTGTTTTGTCAAACGATCCGAAATAGTATAAAGTTTTATAGGCAAGAACGCATTGACTTTAATCAAAAGCATTGCAATTGTAATTAATATGAAAATGTACGCAAAGGGAAGTAGATCGACATAAATGTCTTCGATCATCATCAAATGAGTTGTATTATCTATATAATATATTTTTTCTCATTTTCTCATATTAAATTGTTAATATACATTTTTCTTTTTTATTTTCCTATATATTTTTTATTGCATACAAAATTATACAAAAGTAATCTATAAATATATATATATATATATATATATTTTCATTAAGTAATAATGATCCATGGACAAGCGAAGAGATACAAGAAAGAATAATATTCTATTTTAAGTGAATAATATATTCGTATTTTCATCATGTCCAATTCCCATTCCATACTTTACAATAGCATAGCTTGAAATTGAATTCACAAGTCTCTTTTTATTAAAGTCAAGCCTGAAATGAATATCCTCACGTTGCACAAATCTACGTACCCTCCTATTTTGTCCCTTTGCAGCAGACCCATCATATGCCACCACGTGTTTCTCGAGATGCGAATCTCCCCACCCCAACAATTAAAACTCCAAAATCCACGACCATACCATGCCATTAAACACAAATCCCCTAGAATTTATAATCCCTCAAGTGTACATAGTATGTGGTCTCTGAAAATATACAAACTTCAATATTAATCTTTGAAAATATATTTCGTCAATTTTATTAGTCTAAATGTCTAATTGCACATTTAACGTATAATTTAAGTGATAATATTAATTATTTTATATTTACAAACTAAAAATAAGATAAATAATTAATTTTAGAATTAGATAAAAAAAAGTTTAAGAAACATAAGTCGTTAAATAAATCTCAGTAATTTGAAAATTTAATCCTTAACTTATCTATTAAAAATACATTACTTTAAATAAATATTTTTACCTTAACATTTAAAAGAATTAGTCTTTAACTCTCAAAATATTCATATTCACCCAAAAATACTAATAATACAATGTAGTTATTAAAATTTATAATATTATATACCTAATAAATTTATATTTATATTTATATTTTTAGATTTAATTATTAATTATATAATTATTTTATTACTAATATTAACAAAATTAAAAATTATACATTTAATTAAAAATATAACAAAATTGTTAAATATTTTTACGTTAACTATTCTTTATTAAATAATATATAATGGAATTCATAATTGTGTCAATATTTTTTTCTAGTTGTCTAATCTAATTGTCTAAATAGTCAACAAGTTTTAATTAAAATATAATTAAGTTTGAATTAAATAATATATAAGGAAATTCATAATTGTCTAATCCGTGGGTGAAGCCCCATTTTCATTCAAAAGCGTGAACCCACATATCCCCTTGCAACCATAAGCACCCACAACAAAAATCACTAAAACACCAAAAGATCTCACTATTTCACTTTGTATAACCCTCAATTGCACGCTGCAAGATATAGGACCTCTCCTACCACCACCATTAGTGACATCGAAAAGAAGACACATATCCTTTCATGGCATTCTCTCACTCTTGCTTATCTTAATTTGCAAACCACACTCGACCGCAAATTACCATGCCACTTAGATTAGTGACCTTTTCACGTGTAAAACCATTTTGAATTATTTTTCTTAAACATCTTCATTAAGGACTATTATGCATGTTTAGTCTATCCATTGCTGACCGTGAGATTATAAAATCAATCATCCAATGATTTCTAAAAGTTTTCCAATTTGAGAGACCAAAAGAAGTTGTCCATAGTAAAAGTTGTCACAAAACAAAACCCCTTTTCTTCCCCCACATACACACACTTCTCCAACTCCATCCAATCTTCACCCTCCAAAAGAAAACTTGCAAGAAACAAACCAAAAACCATGCTTGATGAATCAATCTCATCCACCACCCCAACATTCTTGGGCAGCCTCTACAGCTGGTTCACCCCCACCATCTTCTTCCTCCTCCTCCAACTAGTCATTGGCACCATTTTTATCATCTCAAACCTTGCCAACACCGACAAACACCAACACCACGAACCACAACAAGTTCATGACTTTCCACACCAACATCTTCCTAGATCCCCTTCCATGCTCCAAAGACTCAAATCCATCAACTTCTACCCTTCCCCTTACAGATCCCAAGACCCTCATTTTCAAAACACTCATGAAAATGAACAACCTCAACTTGCTAGATCTTCCTCTGTCCTCCAGAGACTCAAATCCATCAACTTCTACAGTTACTTCCCTACCGAACCCTTCAATTCCAAACTCACACCTGACACTCACGATGCGCACGTGCCGGAGAAGCCGCACGTGCGAGAACAAAAACAACAGCAACAAGTGGTGGAAACGGACGAGGAAAAAGAAGAAGAGGATTATGATGACTATGTTGTCGAAGATGACGACAACAACAACAACAACATTATGAACGCGCACAATTACAATTATAACCCCGAAGAGGAGAGTGGTGGTTCTTCGCTTGACGAGATTTACAGCAAGCTGCAGCAGGGGCAAGAGGGTCATTTCGGCCGGACGCACTCCGACACGAAGCCGGCGTCCGGGGAGGTTCCGGTGAAGCTGCCGAGGAAGATGAAGAAGTCAGCGAGCAGCAAGTCGGCGTTCTCGCACTTCAAGGAGGAGGACATCGTGGAGAGTCGCCGACCGGCCACCGTGAGGGAGGCAAAAGTCACCGGCGCCGCCGCGGACGACACCGAGGTGGACGCCAAGGCCGACGACTTCATCAACAAGTTCAAGCAACAGCTCAAGCTCCAGAGGCTGGATTCCATCATGAGGTACAAGGAAATGATTGGAAGAGGATCTGCTAAGTAGTAATTAACAATAATTATCTTAATAGTAAATGTTTTTTTTCTTTTTACCATGTTATTGGTATAAATGATCGGGATTCTCCCTTTATTACATTTTAGTGTAATATTTTTTTGTTATTTTTTAATTAGGTTTTTTAAAAAAAATTGTGTTTTTTTTTTTTGGGTGCTGAATGTGACTTGTTCATTTTCAGCCTCTGGTTGTGGGATGTTGGGAAGTAGTTGTACGTTGTTGCTTTTAAGTCGATGATGACTCCTTATTTGTTTCTATCTATATAACATAATATATTCTTGTTCCACAAGATTTGGGTAATGGGTAATGGGGAGGCTTCTTTGACTTGTCTCTTTAATTTATTTCAAGATCTAGCTGAGATTAACATGGGCATGTGGGAGTGACATGTGGGCGTTGTATCAAACGATTCTAAATTAATTTTAGTGTGTGTTAGCATTAAGCTGTGGATGATCTAAAATTATGTTTGAAATAATAATTGACTTAATCTTATAACTAAATGTTTATATGTTTAATTTTATGTTGAAAAATTAGTTTTAACCAAAGTTAACTTTGGAAGTATTTGTCTAAATAACACTTACTCAAGGACGAAATTGATAATGATATGGTGGTAGTCTCATTATCAAACACATATAGACCAGAGTTCAAATCTTGTTACTAGTTAAAGCTATAATTGGGAATCTGTTGTTGGAGGTGGTGTTGATGGAAGGAACTTAAGTGTATTTAATGTGCACTTATTGTTTGTAATTGGTTTAAGTCGTTAAGCTCAAATTTAAGTAAAGTTTCATATACAAATTTTGTAAATGAAAAAAACAGACTTCATTAAAAATAGCCAAACCACAATGATAGATGCTTCGTACTTACAACCCGATAACTCAAAAAAATGTATGCTTTGTACTTGTAACATGCTAACTCATAAAATGACACCTAAGGGATAATGATATTTATTGTTTCAAAATTCACTGACAATATGTAGAGTGTGTTCTTGGATTCTTGTTATGCTTTGTGAGTACCTATCGTTTGCTGTTAATGGAGTTTGTATGCCTTATATGGTGAGGTTTTTATAAGAATTTTAATTATAATATAATACTTTATATACTAAATATTTTGTTATATAAAATAAGCATTTATCTTGTAGATGATGCATGTTAATATATATTATAAAACTTAATATTTTTTAATTATATATGTGTATTTATGTGTGTGCAGGTGCATGCATGTGTATTTGTGTCTAAATTTAAGTTTTAGTTGACATTAATTTGATATCAGTAGTTTAGACAATATTTTTTTTTCTAAATTAAAGTTAGTAAAAAAAAACTACTAACAAAGTGAATTAGTGTCCTGATAAAAGTATTAAACTATGTTAAAAAAAATCTTTTTTTAATGCATGCGGTTTATAGAATATTATTATTACTTCTTGTAATTATTGTTAATGATTGTTGAAAATATTTTTTTTAAAAAATTATATTATTTAAGATTTAATTTGAGATAAACTATGTAATAAGATAGTGATTAAATAAGTAATTAAAGAATAAGATATTAAAATTGTTTCATTATTAAACTTTAGTTAATAAATATAATTCACTAAATTAGAAGAATAAAATAAAAATTAATGAGTTGTATTAAAGTAAATCTCGGATAAAAGAGTTGCATTAGGCTTCAAAACTTGTAGACACGACCTTGCTCTGATCAAGCCATTCGAAACTGCATCTATAATATTGATCGGAAGCACCAACAAGAAATCGAGTTTTTTTTTTCTCCAGAATGTACATTTATCAATGTTACTATTCCGTCCGTCTCAAAACAATAATTGTTCTATTGTTAAGAAAAAACAATAAATGAATCAAAGAAAATAGTAATTTTATAAAATTAATTTTATATCGTTATTAATTTATTTATAGATTTTGTGATTTTTATAAGTGATATAAATAATAAAAAATATAATTAATGTTACATTAAAAATTAAAATAATAATTATTTTAGGATAATTTTTTTCTAACAAGATAATTCTAATTGGACGAAAAAAGTATTCATTTTGTTTCATTATAATTATTGTCCTAGGTTGTTTTATATAATCTATGAAAATAAATAAATAAATAAAATAGAATAACAATTTTACAAAAATAATTTTATCATCATTAATTTATTTCTTTTGTTTATGTAGTTTACATCATGAATATTTTAAGAGATATATGTGAAAAAATAAGTAATTAATGTTATATTGAAAAGTTAAAATGATTATTATTTTTGGATTTTTTTCTTATATCATACTTATTATTAGATAAAAGGAATTATAATTTTTAAATGATTATGCCACAAGATAATTGTCATTGCTTTTTTAAAAAAATGAGAAATAAAAGAATTGATACACTGATAATAAGTCAGATTCTAACATACAAAAATAAAATCTACACGGGTAGTAGACCAAAATCTGAAAATCGGGGAGTTAGAAGAACCCCAGCTAGCTTTTGAATATTACACCAATAAAATCCTAACACTGATAATTGCATTGGCTTTCGAACATGAGAAAATAAATTATAGGCTAAGACGTGCTTTTAATTTTTTATAAATGTAATGATATTCAGGTTACTTATTTTATCCTTTAAAACATTTAATTTAATTTTTTATATATTTAAAGTGAATTAAAATAATTTTTCAATTTTAAAACATGATTTCAAATTCTTTTTTGATTAATTCATTACGTTAAATTTGTTTTATTAAATTTGCATACATAAAAATTATATAACTTAACTTATATTTAAGTCAAAAAAGGTCATAAATATAATAAAAAATACACGAGAAGTTAATCAAATGAACAACTGAAAAATTAAAAAACTTAATATTATATTCTTTTTTGGTTGTTTGTTTGAAATATGTTTTATATTTTGAATTAGTTAAAATAGAATTCAAAATTATATCCCAAAATTGAAAATAATTATTGTGTTACAATAAATAATTTGACCAACTTTAAAAATACAAAGGAT
>PYAF01003241.1:229279-241775 GCA_007407185.1 Glycine tomentella
GTAAACACAACTATCCAATCATAAATTAATATTTATAATTAATTTTGTTATTTTTATACTATTAATTATTTTAAGTAATTACTCATATATATTTTGATATTTTACATAAATAATTTTTTAAAATTTAATTTTCATGCAAAAGATTTTTATAGGATAAATTAATTAAAAATATTTTAGATGTGATTTTTAAAATAATAATTAAAAAAATTATTATATATATATATATATCAATTCGTAAATAATGTAAATCTTTTATATAGTCATTTGTCACATAAGTTTAGTTAAATTCTTGAGATTTATTACACTTTTTATTGTACGATTTTAGTCTTTCTAATTTGTTAAATATTTAATGTATTTTACTTATATGGTAGTAACTAATGATATGATAAAATGACATAAATTGTGACATGTTGGTGAGTTTGTGGCATGCAAAAATGAAAGAAGAAATTTAAGTGGTCCTAGTGGGTTTCAAACCCCACATCCTAGGTTCTAATCATAACTCTTAACTGTTAAACTATTTTTTTTTTTGCCATATGTATGAAATTATAATATATGTAACTTAAATAGAGACTAAAGTTGCATATATGTTTACTATTATTAAATAAAAATTATATTTATTATATATATTACAAATTTACAATATTAATAATATTATCAATAAATTAAAACTTATAATATACATATTATTATTATTATTATTATTATTATTATTATTATTATTATTATTATTATTATAAATTATTAGTGCATTAATAGATACATAATATTTTAATAAAATTAATTACTAAAAAATATGATATAAATATAAATTTTAGTAATTAAAATATGCAAATAAGATGTTCAAAATCATATGGATCTCAATTGCCTCAACATTAATACTAATATTATTAACATTAGTTTATACTACTGCATAAATATATTAATAAAATAATAATACTAATATTATCAATATTTTTAGAGTTATTGTTTCATTAATATTTTTCTTCACCGTCAATAGTATATTAATGACATATTCATTCTTCTCACACTCTTTCATCCCGAAGTTCTAATTTTGATATTTTCATTGATGTACTCAGAAATTTTAATAAGCTTAAAAGTTGCGAATGTTGCAGAAGTAGAATTAAATATTTTTTCAATAAGGTGTAACTCAATTGATTGAGAGAATACATAATTTATTTTAATATTGTAAACCCCTCACTTCAAATTACTTAAATAACTTTTCTTTTCAAACTGCTTTTCTCCCTCATACACTTCCTCTGTCATTTTTTATTGGCAAAAAATATATATTGATTATAGGCATAAGGGATACCTAAACCCATATACAAGAGTAATACAATTCAGAATTCTAAAAATAAGGTTATTTACTATTTTCATCATCCTCATATCAAAAATAAATGTTAACCTCACCAACATAACTCACTACCATGTGAAAACAACACATTTCTTTCCTCTCTTTTACTCCCTTGATCCCCCTTCGATTTTGCTTCGGTCTTCCTTTATTCATCTCTTGCTCAATCTCTTGCTCTAACATTAAGGCCTTTTGATCCTTCAAAATTCAATGTAGCATTTTTATGCTCCCAACTACTTTTCTTTCTTATTTTATTTTTGGTCCACTCACACAACACCATCAATTTTTCTTATATATGTGCAACAACATATGGATAGATCTTTAATTTGTCAAAGTTATTATAATAAAATGCCTCTTAGAGTCATTTAGATTGAAGGATTAATATCAATTATATGTTCTCTCCACTTCAATTGCTTCATTATTGTACACTTTTTTCCTTTATATAGGATTTTAATGGTCCTAGTGTTCAGCTTGAATCTTTTTTAGATTTTTTTTAACATTATGAAAAGTACTTTGCAAACTTTTATTTCAAGAAGTACTTTTCAAAACAGTTTTATTTTTAAACATTCTGAAAAATATTTTTTGGAACACAAAAATAATATTATGGAAAGTAATTTTTGGAATATTAAAAATAAAACATTGTTCTAAAAAGTACATTCCAAAATAATGATTATTTATCAATGTTATGGGTATAAAGAACATATATCATAATAAAATAAAGTGAAATGGGAGTCTACTTAGAAAAAAAAATGCAGTAGATATAGCAACATACTTATTGTTTTGATGGGTTGTGTTCTGTGTCACCTATTGAGGCCCAAAAGGGAGAAGAACGGTTGTAGTTAAGGTCCAATGGGGATTTCCTTGCTGTAGTCAAAAAATTATGTTTTAATAGTAAGACTTATATGACAAAATATAATACTTCTATTAATATTATTTAGCTTGAAATATATATGGTAAATTATACTTTAACTATAGTTTTATAATTTTTTAATCCTACCATTTAATAATGCATACTATTAAAATAGATATATTATATCAAGAAATAGTCTTATCACATATTATATGGTCTAAATCAAATCAAGTTTAAGTTATAAAAAATGACTTTATCAAAATTTTGGATTGGATAAAAATAAAGATAAACCTATTTCAAATAATATATTATATAATATTATATAAAATATAAGTAATGATTAACGTAGTGGTATAGGATATCGTTAGGTTCACATAAATGAGAATAATCTATTTAACACGAGAATTCGTATTTAATTCTTATTGATCTATTGGGTTGGGAGACAATCTCTTACTCATGACCAAAAAATATATTATATAAAATGTTCCTTAATTAATGTTTGTAGTACAAAGAATTTTCTCATATTATATTTAATCACTTAAAAAATAATTTAATAAATATTTTAAAATAATTATTAAAAGTTGATGAATTTTAACTATATGATATTTTTTTATTAAATGTCACTAAAACAATTCATCCAAAATTTTAAATTAAACTTTTAAACAATAATACTGTTTAAAGGTCAAAAGATAATTTTACATTCTGTGGTAACAGACTCATCATATTAGTGATCGAACGTTGAAATGGCATCAAAACCAATTCACCTTCCCAAGTCTTGAGAGACACTACTGAATTGAAGAATCAAATCAAATCAAGTGCTCATCATATCAGAAAAACTTTTATGTTAATTTCTAATTTCTAATTTTTTTAATACTAACTTTAACTTTTCTAAAATCTTAAGTTTGCCTCCCAACTAATTTATTTGCGTTTTACTCTGCGTGCTCATATCTCTTTACTTTCTACGTTATAAATAATGCATTAATGCATCACATAAGTGAGAAGCAATACTTCATTGTCATTGTTCAGAAAAACAAAACACTTTCATAGTATTCCGGATCTATCTTTCAACCACAGAAATGAAGAAATAATGTCATTTGCATTGATTTTTTCCATGCATGATAATTTATTCAATTTAAAAGTTGATTGATGGTTACCCATGATGTTCCTTCGATCGGATTTATGTATGTGGCTGGGTATATGGATTTGGACGTGTGCATAATCTGTTTATTTTTCAGTCTAAACAGATTAAGATTAGTTAAAAGCAGATTAAGATTAGTTAAAACGTTGGTCTATTTAAATTCAGATTTATTTGGTTCAGTTCGTTTAATCCCGTGATTTAAACGGGTTTAGTTTTCTGTTTGCTGGTTAATGGGTCAATCTGCCGACCAATTATATTTTTTGAAAAACATTATTTATAATTTTATAGTTTAATGCTTTTATTTACTCAACAATACTATCTAATGTATCATTAGGATTATTTACTACTATACTTGAATATTTACTACTTGTGTTTCATTAATATGTATGACCTATTTCTTTGTATTTGAATATTTATAATTTGATTTAAAAAATTAGAGATGCTTAGCTTTTTTATGCCTTATTTAATGTTTGAGTGATGTTAGATGTGGATGGAGTTTTCTTTCAGATTTTACTATTTTATTATTTCATGTATTTTTTTATATTTTTTTAATATTACATTAGACATTTCGATTTTTAATAAAAAAAAAATTATATTTCAGTTTTATCAATTTTTAATATTTTTTCAGACTTTAATTTTCAATATTTTTATTAATGAGTCTGTGAACCAATTCATTAGCTGCCAAGCTGACTGGACTTGATGTAGTCACGTAGACCACACAAAAACATAGTACATCTAATAAGCTAGCAAGTGAATCACTTTTTTTTATATCCATAAGAATCAAACTCAGGTATAAAAAATTTATAATAACAACTTGCACACTACTAAATTGAACTAGACCCTCCTAATGCGAGTCATTAAATCATCTAAATATAAACCAAAATGGATCAGGCTAAACATAGCAAACTAACGCATATACTTTTCTAAAGACTACAGTTGTCAGTAAGTGTAAAGTTGTAGAGACAATTTTTCATATATATATATATATATATATATATAAATTATGAGAAACAATTTATAATTATATATATTAAGAAAAAAATAAAAATTTTGTGAGCACAGCTGCCCCCAACTTATAAAGGTAGATTCGTCCCTGCTCGTCATGATCAGAGTCACGCAGCAGATCTCTTCCAAGAATTGTTTAAGAAGAGTTTTGCTGGTACCATAATGAATATCAGATTGAAAAGGGAATTAACTCATCTGTTTAACGAGAGGTTCAAGCTGGGTTATTTACACGCTTAGTCACAGATTCCCTATTTCACTAGCTATTAACTGAAAAAACAACTAAAAGTTAAATGGGTCATTAGTCATGACAGTTGGCTCCTTTGTTTGATGACTTGCTGAGACGGGTAACAATTTGTTCCCGCGGAGTGGAGACGACGTCCTGTCACATTCACCAACAAAATCATGAGGTTCTGTGACGTCAAGAAAAATGTAATGTTCTTGTCCCATACTTGCAGGACAAGATGATGAACTTTCCATCTCAACTTTTCCTAACAGGACAAGAATGCAGGTTCTGCCCTAAGGCTTGCTAATTGCTAATGCTATCCAAGATAAGACAAATCACCATAACATGCAGATGGGCCAGCAAAAGAACACAATCGACAATTCACTCTGATATACAACTCTCAGGCTTCAGATTTTAGAGCTGTACAAAAATGTGCACAAATTCTCACCCTAAGTAAGCAGTAGAGTTACTACAAAGGCAATTATCTAACTTCTCAAGTTCAAGGCACTTATCTAAAGTCGACAAATCTACAAGATTTATTCCTCAGAAGCCAACCATCTAGCTGATAACAAAAATCACAGAACCTCTAGTTTGTCTATAAATCATGGATACCAGCAAACACATTATGCTACCTTCCAGCACAACACATTATGTTTATTTAAGCTCATGCAGCTTAGGTAAACATAATTGACCATGGCACAAGTCCACTAGCAAGAATAATCAAGCATTGATCATACAAATCAAATTACAACAACTAAGTTCAAATCTAAATCAATGAACCTTAGAATAAAGAAATTAAATGGCATGCAGTGTTCTAATTTTCCTATCACCCTCAAAAAATCTCTCGTATTTGATGACTATTTGATCCATATGCTCCCTGAGAAGATTTTTACTTCGGCATGCAAGTTTACAAAATCTAGTAGCTAATTCATATGTCTTTCTCTAGTGTGGAGAAAGATATTAATTGCAGTAACCTATAGAAAAAGATGTTATTAGTTCTGCCACTAGAACCTGGGCATTCTCTAGTTCTGTATAACTATCGTTGACACTCTTTGACTATACCTTAACCTATAAAAATAATTTAAGTCCAATCTCTGCTCCTACTTAACCATGGACATGCAACCATGACAATCATTTTGATTGAGTTCATGCTTGTGTCTTGCAACCAATAAGAATGTCACTTTTAACCAATTTCATTTACTCATCTGGTTGTAAATTGGAAAACGCCTCTGCTTTCCTCAAAATTCCAATGCTATAAAATATGGGCTGTTTTCTGTCCAGAATCTAGGTAACCTCTTCCATTAACACATCCCTTTAGTGAAGTAGCCTAAGAAAAATGCAAAAAAAAAAAAAAAAAAAAAAAAAAAAAAAAAAAAAAAAAAAAAAAAAAAAAAAAAAAAAAAAAAAAAAAAAAAAAAAAAAAAAAAAAAAAAAAAAAAAAAAAAAAAAAAAAAAAAAAAAAAAAAAAAAAAAAAAAAAAAAAAAAAAAAAAAAAAAAAAAAAAAAAAAAAAAAAAAAAAAAAAAAAAAAAAAAAAAAAAAAAAAAAAAAAAAAAAAAAAAAAAAAAAAAAAAAAAAAAAAAAAAAAAAAAAAAAAAAAAAAAAAAAAAAAAAAAAAAAAAAAAAAAAAAAAAAAAAAAAAAAAAAAAAAAAAAAAAAAAAAAAAAAAAAAAAAAAACTCCAAATTCTACAATACAATAAAAATGCAAATTTTAATTAAGTTGGTGATACAAAAGTAGTTAGTTTTGAGGGTATATAATTTGCATGAGAAAATATAGTTAAGGTTTCAATTTGGCATCTCACACCTACCTGCAAATGCAAATATCAGGTCACCCTCCCTCCGTCCATAAAGATAAATTGAAAAAAAAAAAAAAAAAAAAAAACCTTTTATAAATAACAAACTTTATCTCATAATAGAAGCTACTATTAATTTGCAACCATCTTTTGTACATATAAGAGTTAATACTAAACTGATAGGAGAACAGAGAACTAAACAAGAAGCACTGAATGACATTCATTCGGGGAATCTGAAATTAACATACAATACATTTCTTGCTCCAAATGACAATGTATTCAAAGGCATAACACAAATGGTTATGTAACAATAGAGACCCAAGGCATAACACAAATGGTTATGTAACAATAGAGACCCAAGGCATAACACATATGGTTATGTAACAATAGAGACCCTTGGGCTTATAAAGAAATCAAACTGCCAACGGCCAATCAGACAAAGAATAAACAGTGCTTACATTCCCAAATATGAAGTGCTGAGCATTACCTATTTCCAAAAGGAGACTAGACATTCCAGCTGTCAAGACAATGAGTAATCGAAGCCTCTAAGCAATTTGCAAATCAATTATTCTCTCTTCAAAAGCCAAGGATTACCTACCGGACAAAACTTATGCAGTTTCTTAGATTTGGTCTTTTCCTCCAACAGGATTTGAAGTTTTACCTTGATAATCCAAGGTAATAATGATATAAACTCCAATTCTGATCGGAAAACACCACCAAGAGCACCTATGCAACTATATAAAATTTCGTCCCTACTTACCAAGTACCACCACAACTCCATCAAACCATCAATGACAGCAAAATCACAGGAAGCTCCACTCAGGTCCCCCCATTCATCCATGAGTGTTAACAGCCTCCCAAACCAAATTCTTCGGAACCAGATTGGAACCGTCTCTGGCCTGCAAAGCAGCATTCCTCAAGGTCTGAATCGTAAGCACATTGGCCTTCCAGAACGACACACAATTATAAGGAAGATTATGTTTCTTGCAAAGATCCTTAACCAAAGGCGCAATCTTCCTCAAATGGCACCGTGGCAGCCGCGGAAACAGATGGTGCTCCACCTGAAACTGCAACCCTCCATGAAACCAGTCCATCCAAGGAGAGCAGTCCACACCAAGAGTCCCCTTAGTCTGCTTCTCGAACCAATCACCGCCGCTGGGCGGCCCAAGGTACACCTCAGAAGAAAAATGGTTCAAACAGAACTGCACATGCTGAATACCCGTAACAGAGAAACTCACGAAAACAAACAAAAGCCTCTCCCACCAATTGGGCAAGAAGGAAACCAACAAAGGGTACCAAACCCAGAACGCAAGCAAACCCAAAAGCTCACTCCCTCTGTTCTCCACCTTCCTCTTAGACAACAACAAGAAAAAAGACTGCGCAAACAGATTAACCCTAGCGAAACACATCACAGGGTAAAAAGTCCAGTGCTGGTAACTAACCAAAAACCTAGCAAAGGAATCGAAATTCAACTTTCTGTCGTAGAATCTGGACGTGAGGGAATTGAAAAACCTAGAGGAGACGACGAAGAAGGGCAAATGCTGGAGATCGGGGTCGAAGTCGAGGCTGTTGCATGCAATGTGGTGGGCGTTGTGGTTCCACTTCCACCAGTTGATGCTGATTCCGGCGAGAATGTTACCGGAGAGAATCTGAATTGCGCGGTTGAGGCGGCGGTTGAGCATCACGTTGTAATGGCCGGAGTCGTGGCCTATCCAGCCGCTCTGAATCCAGAGAAAGCCTAACAATGCGGCTGACAGCACGTGCACGCACGTGCTGTCGGAGAAGAGGACGCCGCAGACAGAGAGAGGGAAAAGGGTGAGTATAAGGGAGAGGAGGATGGAGGTTGTGTGGCCCTTGCGGTTGAAGAGGTTGAGCGCGGAGAGGTCAGAGAAGAGCTTGCGGTAGTCGGAGGAGGTGGCGGAGACGGTGTGGTCGGAGAGGCGGTGGGAGGTGGAGAAGGCGGGGAGGAGGAGGGAGGCGGTGTTGGGAGGGTGGAAGGCGAGGAAGGCATCGGTGGCGTCGGTGCCGGCGAGGGTGAGGAGTGGGAGGGGGCCGCCGGGGTGGCGGTGGAGCCAGGAGGAGACGTCGTAGATCTTGCCGTCGATGGAGATCCACGCGTCGTCGCGCGTGTTATGCTTGCGGAGTTCATCGGTGGAAATGTAGGATGTGGGAGGCTCCATTGGATGACAATGGAGTGGCAGTGATGAGTGAGGGAAGTGAAGAGAAAGAGAAGAGAGGGTAACGCTTTATGTAACACTCACTCTCGTCGTGACCCGGGGAAAAGGAAAGTGCGGAAAAGGTGACTTGAAATTAACTAACTAGTTTTATTTTTCAAATTTTAAATAAATAATAAAATAAGTTTTTGAATGTTGTTGATTGATAATCTATAAATATTTTTGTAAAGGTGTGTACGAATTAGTTTGATAGAAAAAAAAGAATAAATTGATTCTGAATCATGTTAACAAGTTCGATTTTATATCTAAAATAAATAGGCACCAGATTTAGAAAATTGGTTCCTCGACATGTTTTTAAAAACTGTTTCAGAAGCAAACTGGTTTTGAATCAGTGTTAGGGCCTGTTTGGATGTTAGCTTTTCTAAAAACATTTCTAGAAGAGAAAAATAAGAACAAAAAAATGAAACGAGCTTTTCCATAAGTTAAAATAAGTATTTCATTAACTAACTTGTAGATGTCATCTCATTTTTTAGAGAAGCTACATTGGTGAGCTTCTACAAATTAGCTAGTGAATAACTTATTTTTACTTATGAAAAAACTCATCTCATCTTTTTGCTCTTATTTTCTTCTTCTAGAAGTGTTTATAAAGAAGCTTACCCAAACAGACCCTTAAACCAATTCTAAGAGTCAAATTTGTAAGAATTGATTTTTGAATTATTTTTTAAATAAATAAAAATTGATTCGAGTGAAAACTAATTTGATTAATTGAATTAATTTTGTAGAAATAATTTGATTAATCAAACTTGTTAGGTATAATAATTCAACTCTTTTTTTTTTCAAATCAATTAGGGTAAAAATCAATTTGATTTGAGTTTGATAACAATTAGTTGGATCTGAACTAATATTTCTACATGTCCTTATATATTTATAAGTGTTTTTTAACATTAAGACATGTCAAAGATCTTAGAGCATCTCCAATGAGAGATGCTTACGGGATTTCTTAGCCTAAGCACTCGTTCCTTGAGGTTTCTCTCGCGTTGGAGCATACTGACGTGGCGGAACGCGTTTCTTCAGCGGAGCTTGGGTTCCTTATATAAGGAACCGTATCTTCCTAATTAAAAAAGCATTATTTTGGAGTGAAATCCCCTAATTCTGTTATTCTCAACCGTTTGTTCCCAAATAGATGAATCAAAAGAGGAAGATGAAGAACAGTTGCAAAAAAAAAATTTAGAACCATATGCACAGTGAAGAGGAAAGGAGTGACGGCGACAGACCGTGATGGCGTGGACGACCCCGACGACCTCGAAGGAAGACGACGGCGACCCGGACCACCTTGACCACCTCGACAGACCGTGACCCACCGTACGCACCGTTTGTTGCTGTCGAGGCCGAGTGATTGAAGGGGCTTTGCTTTAGAGAAAGGAGAGAGGCTGAGTGATTGTCGAGGGTAGAGGGTGAGTGGAAGAGGGGTAGCGGCTGAGTGGAAGAGAGGAGAGCGTGGTGTTTGGTGAGTGGAGAACAAAGAGAGGAGAGAGCAGAGAGCAGAGGGAAAGGGACGCTCTCATTTGGTCGTGAGAGAGAAGCTGTGGAAGAGGGAGGGACACGGAACCTTCTGGATGAGTGGATGGACTAAAAACAATCAAGAGCCGTTGGATGCATTAATGAGAATGGAAATAGCCGTTGGATGGAGAAATAAAATCAACAGCCATTAACAAATAAATTGAAAAAAAAAAAGAGTTGTTAACAAATAAATTGAAAACAACCGTTAACAAATAAATTGAAAAAAAAATTTGTTAACAAATAAATTGAAAAAAAAAAGTTGTTAACAAATAAATTGAAAACAGCCGTTAACAAATAAATTGAAAAAAAAAAGAGTTAACAAATAAATTGAAAAAAAAAGTTGTTAACAAATAAATTGAAAAAAAAAATTTAAAAAAAAAATTGAAAATAGCCGTTAACAAATAAATTGAAAACAAATAAATTTAAAAAAAAAAGAGTTAACAAACAAAAACACCAACAAACATTTGGGAATGTTTCAGAAACGAAAATAACAATAACTAAATTTATGTAATTTTTTGAGGTCTAGATTTTTTATTTATTTTGATGTTATAGTGTTTAATTATTTATTAGTATGTAAAATTTTATTTTATATTGTTACGCATTTCGTTTTATTTATTTTAATTTATATTTATGAAAATTGAAAAAATGTTAAGTTTTATTAAAAAAAATATAAATACGTGAATTTTTTTGAGTTCCTTGTGATTTCTTGCATTGGAGCAAAATATTGGATGAGTTCCTTAGCTATGACATGGCACTGTGGGGACCATAAAAAATACTGCGGGGGCCACAAAAAATTGCTTAAGAAACCCATTTGGGTTTCTTGCATTGGAGATGCTCTTAATAAGTGCCTTAAAACTCAATCTCCTTAAAAAGTTTTTGAGTTTGAATTTTATGAAAAAAAATATGACAAGAAGATTTCATTAAGGTGTTTGACCAAATTCTTCTACTAAAATTAGTAGATATTTTATGTCAATATCATGCCGGAAAAAATTAAAAATGATTGTTTTTGAAAATAAATTAAATTAGCAAGTGGTCAATAAGTTACGAGTCCCAAAACATTTACGGAAAATATAAAAAAAAAATTGAGTGGAGGATTCATGTTTTATATACTCCTAGTCCTATCCTCTTACGAATCTTCCTCCCTCACTCCTTCTTTCTTATTTCTTTTTTAACGTTTTAGCAAGATTTTTTTTTGTTGTCATCTTTTTATGATATTAATTAAGCGTTAGATATTTTTCTCTATTATAATCTTACACATTTATCGTGCAATGAGAAAATAAAAAATATAAATCAAAGAATATCTAATTAGATTAATGCTGGTATATAAGAAAAGGAATATATTAGAAAATGAAGTGCTTAAATACTATGAAATCTGAAATGTTAATTGTATCTCTTTTTTTTTTTTTAGGTCATCATAGACTAATTCTGCTGATGGTATGTTATTATTAATCATTGTTCAAGAGATCCAAGATTCTATTTATTATCAATCCAATTATCATTCACGTTTTTTATTTTTCTTGTCAAGAAATAAATTATTTTATTTGAATGACTTAAATGTCTTATTTGTTTCGAAAAAACGATTCGATTGATGAAATTTGATATAATATTTATGAGATCGATGAGGTTCAAATATTTCTTCTTATGACGTATTGATTTGACCCCATAACATGTTGTTAGCAAAAACAAAACTCCGTATTTCTTCTAGAGAATCTCCTAATTGTTTTCAAACAACTAAAAAAAGATTCTTTAACTAGAAAGAATTCAGTTTAAATGTAGTATACATACCTAGAAGTTTTTGTATCTCAATCAAGTATGATGGAATCATTAAATATTTGACATTTTTAAACTTTGTATGTAACTCACTATAGACTCAAAAAACAAAGAGAAAATTGTACGGACGACATATCCAACATGGAGAAGGAAAATGATTGAATAGAAGAACTCATAAACACTTAGTGATCTTAAGTGTGTGTCGATATTAATAGTAATTCATTATTTCAATGAATAATTTCTTCTGACCCAATAAAATTTTACACATGATAAGAATCAAATACAAGTTTTTTAGCTAAATAGATTTTTCTCACTCATGTGAATATAGGAGATCTTACATGATTATGTCAATCCTTTGAATTATTATATTTCTTATTTTATGTGTCAAAATATTAAAGTTAGACAAAATAGAAAAAAATAAATATATTTAATATCTTAAAATACGTTCAATACTTATCATAAAAAAGTAGAAAATTAATAAATAAAATATCCTACAAAAGAATAAATAGAAAGATATTATATAAGGATTTAAATTCATTATTGCTTACAATGGAGAAGAGTGGCATCTCTAATTTTTCTTTTATTTGAGTTCAAAAGGAATAGTTTTTACTTTTTCTTTTATATTTTATTAATTA
>PYAF01003241.1:241875-253170 GCA_007407185.1 Glycine tomentella
CATTGGTTTATGATTTTAATGTTAGATCTTACCGACTAACTAAAAATTGAACACTATTAATATGAACTAATGATACATACATGATTTTGTTAATATTTGCTTTATGAATAAATAAATAATTAAAACTAGAAAATCCATTTAAAAATAACATTTAACACTATTAACACACGTTTAATTACAACTATTATATTGTTTAAATTGTGCATTTAATCTGTCAAAAAAATTATGTATTTAATTACAAACATACATGCGTACACACATATTTAATTACAAGCATTATTAATCATTAAAATTATGCATTTAATTACAAATTTACACGATCTTTGATTTTTAAAAAGAAAGTAAAATATTTGAGATTTGTAATTAATATATAATTTGAATCATTAATTTTAATCTAGTGATGGTAATTAAATACTACAATTGACTGGTCACCTTTTAATTTTAAAAAGAAAGTAGTATCCTTATTTCTTATATATCCTATAATTGAAATAAATATTAAATGTAATGCATTGTTCAAAGTTATTTCTAAGGTGTTATCATAGGATCTGGCCTCATTTGGATTCTATAATTGACCCGCTTAAGAGCAGTTCTATTTCAAGGAGGGGAACCATAGATAATGTCCTTATTTCTCAAGAAGTTGTTCATCATATGCATTAAAAAAGGTAAGAAAGGATATCTTCTGTTCAAAGTGGATTTTGAGAAAGCTTATCATAGAGTGGATTGAGAGTTCTTGAAAATTACTCTTTCTGATTTTGGCTTTTTGGAGCATATTATTAACTTAATCATGAATTACAGTACTTCTACTAATTTATCCCTAAAGTGGAATAGTGAAATTCTTGACTTCTTTGCTCCTAAAATGGGTCTTCATCAAGGTGTCTCGAGGTTTGGTAATCTAGGCGTCTCGAGGTTTGGTGGTATCTTCCACAATTCATGTGGCGAATGGATCTCGGGCTTCAGTAGTAACTGTGGTTTTGCAACTAATATGCAAGTTAAGCTTTTGGCAATTTACAATGGCTTAAAGATGACTTGGGATTATGGTTTCAAACAGGTTATCTGTGAAACAGACTCATTGATGTCACAATTGGATAGTACATGGATATCTGGTTTGGCAAACTTATGCAACGATTCTCAACAAGATTAAGTCTTTGGCTACTCAGCAATGACAAATTTCTTTTCGACACATCTTAAGAGAAGCAAATCAATGCACTAACTGGCTTGCAAAGAATGACTTTGCCAATTCAAATCCTTTCACAACTTGGAATAGTTGTCCCCAACATCTGCAATTTTCTGTTTTGGTAGATGTTGTTAGATACAGGGGGGGCATGAAGATGGATCAAGATGTATGATGATGCTTGGATGAGTTTTAGCTTTGTACATGTCATTCAATTGAAGACATTTGTGATATTTAGATGTATGAGAGTTACATCCTATGATCCATAGCATTGCATAAACATCATTCATTGGCTTGCATTCATGATTTAACAAAACAACACGGTTTGTGAAAAAGCTTTAAGATTCGTGATTGCATAAAAGCCAAGTACTCATGGTTTCAAGTTTTTGGAAAAATTATTTTTCATTGTGTTAATTGATTACCACATATTGGTAATCTATTACTTGAGCCTTGAAGAACATTTTAAACGATTACCAGCATTAAGTAATCGATTACTCAGTATAAACACAGAACATGACTTGACTGTGTTAATCGATTACCATTTATCAGTAATCGATTACTTAGTTCATTTATGGAACAATGAATACATGTAATAATCGATTGCAGGTCGAAATAATCGATTACTTTGTTCATATAATCTTTTCAAAAAACTGAAGAACATTTTAATCGATTAAAGTTGTTTACAATCAATAACAAATGAAGTTTTAATCGATTACTTAGGCGATTTAATCGATTGCATTCAGTTATAGCAGTTTGTTATAAATAGATGTTGGGTCTTTTGAAAATTACAACTCACTACATTACGAATTTTCATAGTTTTCAAAAGCCTTATGAAGTAAGAAGAGGTTCTTTGAGTAACAAATCTCCTGCCCACATATTCATATCTTCATGGTGTATTGAAAGATTTCTTGAAAAAGATTTCAAAGAAGCTTTTGGAGAGTTTGGTTTGAAACTTGTTTGCTTTCAACCCTGATTCAGGAACATGAAATGTTCAAGATGAACACCACAGAAAACATATCTCAGCTCCAAACAAGATTCACTCATATTGTGAACCATCTTCTTGGTCTTGGAAAGATATTTGACACTGAAGAATTGAACATCAAAATCTTGAAGTGTCTCACAAGAGGCAACCAAAAGTAACAACAATCAAGGAATCAAAAGATCTATCCAAGATGTCCATTGTAAGGACCCTCAGGTATGGCACGGTTGGTGCCACAGATGGCGCGGTTAGCGCCAGGGCTTTGTGAGAAAACCCTGTTAGGGGTGTGGCGCGGTCAGCGCCAGACTCTCTGGAAGGTGGCGCCAGGGGCGCCAGGTTCGTGTTGGTAGCGCGAGATCCTCTGGAGGTCCACGCCTGGAGCGTCAGAGTTGGCGCTGGGGGCGCCAACTGGGTTTGGGATGTGGCGCGGATAGCGCGGGGTGTGGTGCGGATCGCGCCACAGGCTCGGCAGGTTCACGCTGATAGCGTGGATGTGGCGCTGATGGCGCCATAGTTTCTGCAGCTGGCGCGGATGGCGCGGTGTCCCGCGCGGATCGCGCGAGAAGGTCGGTGCAGCCATTATATAAGAGAGGTCGCGTTTTTGGAAGGGAAAACCTTCCCTTCTTCTTCCCCAACGCCATTTTCGCCATGAGAGAGCTTCCCAAGCTCCCATAACCTCATTTTGTGACCCAAATCACATTTCTAACTACCTCAAACCTCCTAGAAACTAAGTTTGAGCTTGAATCCTTCCTCCATATTCCTTGAAACCCCAGAGAAAACCCTTCTCCGAGAGAGACTGAAGAGAGCTCGAGTTTGACGAGGAACGGCGGTGTTGCAGCTGCACCAGGGCTAGGGAGAGTAGTCCAGAGGCCTTCCTCATCAGTTTTGAGGTAAGAAACTCGAGTTTCTCCGATTGATTTTGGATTTGGGGGTTTTTGATGAATAGTGACCCATTTGTGATAGAGCTAGAATTAGCTCTGGGTCCAGTTGAGAGATGTGTTTAGAATGTTGAGAGGAGGAAGGATTAGCTTTCAGTCTGTGATTTGGTGACTGTTGGTTTTGGCTCTAGGTTGTGCATGTGTGACTTGGACTGAGTCACTTAATTTGAGACATGCAAGAGCCTTGTTGATGGGCTTGATGTGCCTGAGAGGCCATGGAAACAGTGTCTTGTGAGATAGACCGTTCAAGCCCTGTAGAAATCCCTGAGTAAGCGGATTGTGTGAGCTGTGATGCTCAATGTGAATGGCTTATGTTGAGTCTGTGGTGACTCAGAGGCCATGGCTGAGTTGAGATAGACCGTTGAGGGTCTATGGAAAGGCTTAGAGTGGATGAACCTTAAGTTAGATGTTTTGGGGCTGATAGAAAGGATTGAGGTTCCTTTCTTTCGAGCAGTTGATGGCTGCTTAATGAGCTTATGCATGATTATATGCTTGGATGGTCTGTGATATGTGTGTTTGTATGCCTTGATAGGGCTTGACACGGTGGGTGTCAGAGAAGCAGACCATCATTTGAGGTTTGGAGCTGCAGGCACAGCTTAACAGGTAAGCTCACCGTTCTGGGGGATTAGCCCTTTATGCTTGTTTGCCACCCAAGTGGGTGATGATGATACTTCATGTAATTGATATATATATATATATATATATATATATATATGTATATATTGTTGTGTAAGGCCATTGTGGCCTAGTTTTGATGTGGAATGGACTGGACACCGGGATGGTGTCATTATATGAATGTATGATAGCCTAATGTGTGCTGGGCTGAGTTGATGAACCCTAGGATAGACACCGAGATGGTGTGAGGGTGTTTAGCACCTGTGGTTGCGGGTGTGGGGCCTTGGGCCTCTGTAGTAATGAACACTATAAGAGTGTTCTGAAATGTATTGAGGACCATGTAATGGTCAGTGCTGGAATCTATAGGATACTGGAATAGTATCGGGCTAGCTGAGGTTCCCTAGCCAGAGGAAGAGTTTGACGACTCCCTTGGAATAGCTGAGATTCTATGGGAGGTGCCACTGCTCTCCGCCTAAAGTCCTAAGGATGGATTGCCTTGTATGGATGTTCTCCTTAGGCAGTGATGATGAAAGCCCTGAGTAGTAATCCTCAGGCAAGTGGTTGAAAGTCCTGGGAGATTGAGTGCCTCTTTTATGAGATGATCTCTCTCAGGCAGTGGACTGACGTCTTGAGGGATGAGTGCCTCCTGTGTGAGATGATCTCTCTCAGACATGTGATTGGAAATCCTGAGGGATGAGTGCCTCCGTTGTGAGATGATCTCTCTCAGGTAGTGGTTGGATAGTCTGAGGGATGGAGTGCCTCCATCGTGAGATGATCTCTCTCAGACCGTGATTGAGAATCCTGAGAGATTGAGTGCCTCTTTTATGAGATGATCTCTCTCAGGCTAGTGTTTGGAAGTCCTAAGAGATTGAGTGCCTCCGATGTGAGATGATCTCTCTTAGGCAGGTGATTGATAGTCCTGGTGGACGGTGCTCCCATTGTGGATTGACTCCTCAGGCATGTGTTATGAAAGTCCTGGTGGGGCCAGACAGTAGACAGATATGTTGTATCTCTAAGAGAGGGCTTCCCGGGAGGATGAGAACCTAAGGCCTCTTAGATGAGCCATATCTGGATTCCTAAAGTCCTGAGTTGAGAGATTCCTCAGGCAATGTGTTTGTGTAAAGTCCTGAGTGGAGGGATTCCTCAGGCAAGGTGTTTGTGTGAAGTCCTGAGTAGGTGACTCAGGCTATGTTGGTTCAGTGATGAGGCGGTGCCTCTCTGTTGTGAGAAGTGTCCTGTGGTGGACACTATATTATGGTACCTCTGTGAGATGAGTTTGAGATGGCTTGAGAGCCAGAGTGAGGTGGAATACCTCTGATGCTAAAGGCATCCGGTTATGTACCCAGAGAGCTGGGATATGGGTGAAAGCTAGGACAATGTCCTAGGCTTTGTATGTGTGAGCTAGGATGATATCCTTGGCTCCGATATATGTTCATCTTTTATGCTGGTAGGTGAACCAGGGTGAGGGAGGATCTCCCAGAACCCTGAGTTTACTGAGACGTTTGTCTCACCCTGTGTGGGGTTTGTGGTTTTCAGGTACTTTTAGATGGGAGAAGTGACCTCAGGGCAAGAGGCCCTAGCTGAGTATGCTGGAGTGGTCATGGGCTGCAAATGAAGATTAGAATAGTCTTAGTTGGATCTCTGTCATGTACTCTGTATAGAGATAGGGTGTAAGTGTACACCCATTGTATTGTACATATATGATGTATGACCTAATATGGTCTTGTTTTGAGTGTATATGTACAGTTTATGTTGTTGTATAAGAGTACGTTTCCTCCTGATTCTCTATGTTTAGTTGTGTATATCTGCCTGTGTTTATATGTTTTGTTTATCTGGATCAGCAGGGGCTTGTTTCTTTGATGCTTTGTGTTGTGTTTTATATTCCATGCATAATGTAATCAAGAAAATCGATTCTATCGCTTTCGTACCGCGTTTATGTAACGCTGATAGCGCGCTTGTGATATTATTAATGTTAACACGTCCGAGGTGTTACATCCATGGCTGCATTATTTGGTAAGCTTCTTGAATATGAATTAGAATTGTCTCAATTAACACATGATGAAAATGCAGATAAAAAACAAAAGAGTACAGCTTTGAAAGCTGCAACTTCTAATGTGGAAAAAGAATAATACTCAAGTGAAGATGAAAGTGATAAACACCTGAACTTAATAGTCAAAATATTCAGCAAGTTCTTGAAGAACAAAAAGAACAAGAAGTTCACAAAGTCTAACAAGAGAAATGACAAAAACAACAATGCAAACTTCTCTTGCTTCGAATATGGTAAGACTGATCATTTTAAATTCAAATGTCCTATATTTTTGAAGATGTAGCTAGGTGAAAAGAAATCAAAGAAAGCCTGCAATAAATGGGAAGACAATGCCTCAACAACATCTGATTCATCAAGTGAGAATGAAAAGACTAATGTATGCTTCACTTCCATAATTAGTGAAGATGAAGAACTCTCAAGTGCTGAATCAGAAGTAAACTCTAAACTTGATCAACTTTTTGATGTTTTCCATGATATGGATGAAGAGACTCAAAATCTTGCAAAATCCAACAATAGGCTGAAAGGTAACCTTAAATGGCATGTTACTAAACTTGTTGAACAACATGCTGAACTTTGTAAGTTGAAAGAAGAGAATGAGAAACTTCTTTCAAGTTACAAAGCCAATGGGTGTGTGGGTGCTTCTTCTTCTATAAATGTTGATAATTGTAAAGCTTTAGAAAAAGAATAGGATGATTTCAAAAAGAGTCAATTTGAAAAATATATGCAATTGCTTTCAAAAAATTCTTACGTAGTTGATCTTTTGAAAAAGCTTTATAAAGGAAAATGCACTTTAGATCAAATGCTAAGTGTACAAAAATATGCTGGAGGTACTTCTGGTTTGGGTTACAAACATGGAGCAAAACCTTTTGGAAATACAAAGTTTGTACCACCAAAACAGAAGAATCAAAGAGGTTTGTCAAAAACAAAGCATAATCACATGACTCATTTTGAAAGAACATCAAAATCTGTAACTTGCAATTACTGCATGAAGAAAGGTCATACATTTCGTAGGTGCTATGCTAAAAGGTTCCATGTGCCTAATGGAGATTAAATTTGGGTTCCAAAGAAAAAGAAGAAAATGACTAACCCCTATGTACCCAACATTGAGTGAGTACCTTTCTTTGGCACTTAATTTGATTTCTGCATGTGTGTTTCAGAGCAAAATCATCATCATGGAACTTAGACAAAAAATGCTCTCTAGACACATGACAAGTGACATATCCATGCTTACAAAACTCTAAAAGAAGAAGGATTAGTCACTTATGAAGATAACTATAAAGGAAAAGGAGAAGGAAAAAGGATGAATCAAATGACAAAGATTAATCAGTCTATCATCTACTCAAAAGTCAATGAAGTGGACACGAGCACATAGAGATCAAACTTCATTTCCTTAAAGATCACATTCAAAAGGACAATTGTTCAATTGAGTCTATCGATCATTCATTGGTTGGTATAACTAACAAACCCTTATCTTGAAATTAATTCTATAATCTTAGGAACATGCTAGGTATTCTTCATGAATCTAATATATGCTAGCATGCTTACAATATGTCTGACTACATAATATACCATTTAAATTGGTTATTCATCACATATGCTTAAAATTCGAAATTTTGGTGAAAACACTGTTCATTATGCATAATTGATTGTAATAATCGATTACTGTGTGAAATAATCGATTATTTGATGCTAAAATGTTTTTTATAAGCAAATCTCCACTGGAGTAATCGATTACTGTGACGAATTAACCGATTACTTGTGGTTTAAATGAATCCAGAATCAAAATCTCTCTGGAGTAATCGATTACAATGTTGTATTAATTGATTACTTAAGGCTAGGAACTATTTCAAAGTCTTTGTTTTCATGTCTTTTGTTCTGTACCTATTATTAATGAATAAAATTCCTTTTTATGGTGTTTATATCTTCCTTAGCCTATCTCATATATCTCTTGATTGTTTTTGACTTTGATAAGCCAAAAAAGGGGAGAAAAATAAGAACATATTAACATATTAAGGAAGAGAAAAATGAACAAAGAGAACAAATATATGATGTGCAAGTATTTACTTTGAATTCTAAAATTCTGAATTGTTTATTGCTCTTATCTGAATTTAATATCATATTACCTAAGATATGGGAACAATAAAATGAATATACATTGTTTATGCAAAGTATGCTTGACACTTGTTCTTGGCAAAAGCTGAATTGATTTCAGATATCAAGTATAAAGCTGCCAACATCCATCCCTTGAAAGTACATAAAGGCTAAATATGTTCAATTGAATTTTGGCATGATCAAAGCCAAAAAAAGGGAGATTGTTAGATACAAGGGGAACATGAAGATGGATCAAAATGTATGATGATGCTTGGATGAGTTTAAGCTTTGTACATGCCATTCAATTGAAGACATTTGTAATATTTAGATGTATGAGAGTTACATCCTATGATCCTTAACATTGCATAAACATCATTCGTTGACTTGAATTCATGATTTAACAAAACAACATGGTTTGTGAAAAAGCTTTAAGATTTCATGATTACATAAAAGCCAAGTACTCATGGTTTCAAGTTTTTGGAAAAACTATTTTTCATTGTGTTAATCGATTACCACATATTGGTAATCTAATACTTGAGTCTTGAAGAACATATTAATCGATTACCAGCATCAAGTAATCGATTACTCAGTATAAACACAGAACATGACTTGACTGTATTAATCGATTATCATTTATCAATAATCGATTACTTAGTTCATATAATCTTTCCAGAAAACTGAAGAACATTTTAATCAATTACAAATGAAATTTTAATCGATTATTTAAGCGATTTAATCGATTAGTTTGTTATAAATAATTTTTGGGTCTTTTAAAAATTACAACTCACTATATTATGAATTTTCATAGTTTTCAAAAGCCTTATGAAGTAAGAAGAGATTCTTTGAGTAACAAAGCTCTTGTCCACATATTCATATCTTCATGTTGTATTGAAAAATTTATTGAACAAGATTTCAAAGAAGCTTTTGGAGAGTTTGGTCTGAAACTTGTTTGCTTTCAACCTTGATCAAGATTGGTAATCATATACATTCATATACTGTGGATCATCAGGTTGTTTCTCTCCATTAGTTTCTATTTGTAATTTGTTTTTACATTTCAGCTTGTAAGTTGCTATTACAAAGAGGTTCTTTAAAGCTTTTTTAGAGTAGGGTTCTCTAGAAGAAGAGTAGAGTATGATTCTCTATGTCTTGATCATTAAAAGTCTAATAGGGTTTTAGATTTTAGTTCTTTATCTAGGGTTGATAAAGGGTGATCTTTTGTAAGCTTGTAAAGAACATATTTTGTTAATAGTGAAACTCTAACCAATGTTTGGTTGGAAGAAACTGGATGTAGCTTCTCTTGTTGAGAGGTGAACCAATATAGTTCTTTGTGTTTATTACTTTATTTAATCTCTTCTTATCATCTTAACATGTGATTCTTTTGGTGAAATCTGTATTACTCAACAAGTGAAGCTTTTAGCAATTGTATTCTTGAACTGAATGGTTTGATTAATTGAAACATTCGTGTTTTAATTGTGATAAAGATCCTAAATCCGCTGCTTGTTTTAAAAGAATTTAAAGACTTTGTTTTAACCAATTCACCCCCTCTTGATTATTATGTATATTCACATTATTTTCAGATGTAGTGGGTGTAGTTTACATTCGTTCTTTGTTTTTCTTTTTGGTCGTTCATTTCTTGTTTTCTTAATTGATAAAAAAAATCCTATAATTGAAGTATAATCGAAAATTAAATGTGAATTGCTCACCTATTCCAACAATAATTTAAATATTGATTTATTTTTGTTAAAGAATTGTTCACTTCCTTTTTATATGTAAGAACCTTACTTAATTATATATTACTTTTATTATTTGGGTTATGTTTGATCAAAATTAAATAATTATAAGTACATATCAAAATGATTATTTTATGGATTTTAAAAATATAATTTTAATGTATATTAGTATGATATTAAATTATTTTATATTAATATAAAATTCTTTAGATATAATTTATATAATAAAAATAGTTTAATATAACGATATGCTTTTTTAAAAATGTCAAATAAAAATATTAAAATATTATAAGGATGTAGGCTGATTATTCATTCTGCTTTAAGACAATAAAATAAAACTTTGATTCATCCTATGTGTCCTTTAAAAGTGAAAACAATCAAGTGATTATTATCCAATCAAGAGAGAGGCAGCAACTTTTGTTGGCATATTCGGACAATGATGATTCAACATGTGGCACATAGCGATTTGAAAATGACACGTTTGGCAAAGTGGGCTCTCTATGAGTATGAAAAAGTTTCTTTTCTCGTAAAGCAAACTCAATCAACACAAAAAATGATTAGTGTTCAAACAAACTATATTTAATTTTTGTAGGGCAAATAGTAATCATTATTGTTAGAGAATAATAGAAATATTTTTATTAAGATGTATAAAATTGATTTATTCATATATTTTTTTTATAATTTTTATAATAAATATATATTTTAATTTAATTTTTAATTAATACTCTAAGAATACTGGTTAACAAGACCCATTTTGTAATTGTTTTTGGTTAGTTTTTTTATTACTTTTTAAAAAAATAAAATAAGTGTAATCATAAGTTATTTTACACAAATAAAAAATGAAAGATAATAGTAATTTTACAAAACTAACATTGTTAAATAGATGAAAGATAGATTAACAATGATTGACACAAGTGGTAGTGATCTATGTTTATTAACCAAGTGATCCAGGGTTTGAATCTTGGTTGATTCTGTAAGCATTAATCTATAATATCATGCTCAATAACAATCATAACAAGAACATGAAAAGGATCTTTAGAATTCATGAGTTTCACATAAACATACCTTTATTCATAATTGCGGAAGATCTTTATTGATAGAATGCTTTCGTAGATTCTTTGGAAAAGATCCTTTAATGGCAGAATACTTTCTCAGAGTCTTGACCCTTTCTTTCTTGTATCTTCTTTGATAGGGATTTGATACAACTCTTATGGGCAGACAATGATGGTATTTAGTTTTCTAAATATCTCTGTTATTAGAAAACTAGACCACTACGTTTACTATAACTGCACCTATCAACAGTTATCTTTTAATATAACTGCATATCTTAACAGTTATCTTTTAATATAATTGCATATCTTAACAGTTATCTTTTTAATATGTTTAAGATAATTATTTCATTAATAATTATCCTTTAATAACTTCCCTTTATAACCAATTATCTTTATGCCCTTTATTCATTAAATCAAATAACATTTATTTAAATGAGCCACGATGATAAATCTTACATTCTCCCACTTGGCTTATGTCATAAATTTCATTTCATGATTTAATGAAAACAATTATAATGCGCATTCATAGGGCTAAAGTTTTCATACATTGGCATCATCATAAATCATGATCAGAAATAAAACCAATAAGAGTCATGGCGGTTATATGCTATCAAATCGGCATAGTTCCTTCCATGTACCACTATATTAGCTCTTCTTCCTAATATGATACTT
>PYAF01003241.1:290598-313689 GCA_007407185.1 Glycine tomentella
TAAAACTGTACAACTATATGTTCAGTTTAACCAATGTGAGCTCACTCCATTTTTTATACCCATTATTGTCTAATCTTTATCAAACATTTTCACCTCTAAATCATATATCTCCTAACCATTTATTGGACAATTTCCTTCATCTTACCGATTGATCAAAGCTACACCTAACTCTAATAAATATTTTCCTTCTATAACTTCTTCTTTGTAACATTAAACGCTCAACATTCAAGATATATCTACACTGTTTATGATTAAAAGAAAATCATATCTCCACAGAAATGAAAAACCAAATATAGATTTAAACCTTGCTCTCTTTGCATTTTCCATAGATCTTCTCAGCAAACACAGTTTCAAAAAGTTAACTTGAGATAATTATATTTATTCTGTAAGGCCAGCAGTCTTACCTATATTCTAAAAAAAAATTACATACCCCATTGCCCGGAGGCTCCACACTATGTACAGGTAAGGAGGAGGGATATTGTACACAGCCTTACCCTTGCATATGCAAAGAGACTGTTTCCAGATTCGAACCCATGACTAACAAGTCACCAAGACACAACTTTACCGTTGTGTCAGGGTTCGCCCTCTAAAAAACTACGTACCTCATTGTCTAAAGGCTCCACGCTATGCCCGGGTAAGGAGGAGGGATATTGTACGCAGTCTTACCTCTATTCTATGCACTCAAAATAAAATACTTCTGACAATATTAATAACCTTAATTACAGAATAATTGAAATTAAAAATTATCTAACCAAATCTGTTACATTGGGCAGAAGAGAAAACAATTTCAAACTGCCACTGAAGAATTGCACATATGTTGTCTGTTCAGTCCACAAACAACTTCAGTTACATATAAAAAAAAAAACCACGTAACTCCATTGTCTGGAGGCTCCACGCTATGCGCAAGTAAGGGGGAGGGATATTGTACGCAGCCTTACCCTTACATATGCAAAGAGGTTGTTTCCGGATTCGAACCCATGATCAACAGGTCACCAAGACACAACTTTACCGTTGTGCCAGGGCTCGCCCTCAAACAACTTCAGTTACATATAATAAAGATAATTGTAATCTGACCTTTACTGTGACCAACAATTGCTGTAATTAAGTAGTTCTGCTCACGGAAGTGTTGAACTACAGCTCGCAGATCTTCAACCTCTCTGTAGTAGTTACCATACTGAAACGAACCTTCACTTTCCCTAGAAGACAATGATGAGTTGTTAGAAAACATAATTACAATTCAATAACTATTTTTCTTTAGTATTAGAACAGTATGTACACCATTTGGTTACCTACAAAGTAAAATCACTTTTATATTCATGTTTATAATAGACTGGTCCCTTTTGAATATGGCTTCATAAATTTCAATCTCAGTTTAGCTTGAGAAAAAATAAAGCCATGAATGGAAGACAGTATATTGTTTGTGTAATAGGACATAAAAACAGAAAAATATGGCAAAGTGCAATTTAAGCTATTATTTGGTGCTTTTGTCTGTAGCAGAACATTTGTATTTTCAAGGAGGTTTCTTTGACACAGCAGTTGATTTGGGATAAGATTGGCCATTTAGATTCTATTTGACAAGCATGTGATGATTTAAGACATTTTCTCCAACATATTGTTTGATTGGAGGAAATTGAGGAGACAAAAGAGTATTAGAATTTAGAGGACTAAAATCACTCCCTTCCCCACCCTCCTATTACTCCCTTTGAAATTTGAATCATCCAGTACATATATTTGTTGAGAGATTGGGCAGCTCAGCTCCATTGAAGATTTCTTTTTGTCTCTGTTGTTTGTGTTTGCTAGAGATCTAAGAACTAATAGAGCCATTCAGGAACCTTTACCTAACTGCTTAAGCTTTTAGGGGAGTTAGTCTATGACAGTATACTGCATTTTATTCAAGGAAGATCCCTTATCCTCCAAATTCATTGAAATTCTTTTTACTTTGCAATAAAAAATAAAAAAAAAAGCTCCAAGATTATACTCATGAACATGCCAAAATTTTAAACTTAAGTTACTAAATATTCTTAGACTTCACAACACCATACATATTAAAAAATAAATAAATAGAAAAGACGAATCATATACAAACAAGTAAGTTTGAATAAGCTCTAGACCGAGGATTAGTCCATAGCTGATCCAAAGAACCGAAGCTTACTTGGGTTCCACCAGAGAGCCAAAGGCCCAATATTCATATTCATTAAATAAATTAGTAATGCAATAATTTATTTTATTGTTCATTTTCCTTCACTAACCCGTTTCCTGCAAAGTCGAAGCGAAAAGAACAAAATCCATCTTTTCCCAGAGCAGCAGCAAGGTTCACCATGGGAATCCTTTCCTACATATAATTAAACCATTCAGACCCTTTAGTTCAAGAGTAAACTGTCAGCATTTTTATTCGGTCATTCAATCACAAATTGAGATGTATGTTAAGCAACCAGTTTCGCTAAATTTACAGTGATGAAAAATTATGAGCAAAATTTATTCTTCTTATTATTATTATTTGGAAATATTTTGATCGTAAGTAAGTTTATTATTTAAGGGAAACTACTATTGGCATGAAAGATGTGAAGAGCAGCAACAACCACCTTGGAAGATTGGAAGCCATGGCAGACGATAACAAGCGAAATTGAAGCCGCGTTACGTAAGATCCCGACGAGATTTTCGCCATGATTGTTTCGTAACGTAACTTTCCTTTCACTTTCAGCACCACAATCGGCCATCTTATTATTATAGCGTCACGAGTCAAGTAACAAGATCTCGTACCGTCTCTCGAGTTGCAGGAAGGAATTGCGATACTCAATTTGATGTGTGCGTGAAAAACGAACCCTAATTTAAAGACAATTTTTTTGCATAATCTTTGAAGCACAGGGGACAAGTAGTATCATCATATTTTTTCCCCTTAAATAAAAGAGTAAACATTGATAAATTTATTTAAAAATTCAAATTTTAGTCTTATATAATAAAATAAGTGTCAAAAATTTATTTATGTATTAACTTCCGTCCGAATGAAAAAGCTTATGTTACATAAGGATAAAAATATCACAAAAATGATTGTAAATATGATTGTTGAATAAATTGGGTCAAAATATTAATAAATTATCGTTGAATTAAAATGTCTGTAATTATTTATTGAACTAAAATATAAGTAATTTTTTTATACCAAAGTATCAATATATTTCCATTGGATCAAAATGTCATTAAGTTATTATTGAATTAAAATGTTAATAATTTTTTGTTTGATTAAAATGTCAATGATTTTTTAAGACCAAAATATAAACACATTTTCATTAGACTAATTTATTATATTCCAAATTTCATTTTATTTAAAAAATAATAATTTAATCTTTAGCAACAATAACATTATCTTATATTTCAATAAATTCCCAATTAACATACCGTTGAGATTTTCCATCCAACATACATGATTAATGACATATATAAATATGATTAATTTTGTTTTAGGAGTAATGAAGACTAAGAGAACATAATTGTACATAAATGTACATGCTGATTAACAAAACATGATTGTATACAAATTATTGATATGTGGTTGATGATGTTATGAAGTTATTGAAATGTGATAAATGTCTAATGAAAGTTAACTGTCTCACAATTATATTTAATAATGTCATGAGATTAGTAATAATATACGATGATTAATGAAATATGAGTAACTTTTCAAGTGATTAAGAGTAAAAGAATATTATTATACACAATTATCAATATAGTGTCAATGTGTTATGAGGTTATTGGAATATTTAATAATAATTAATTTTGTTTCATACTGATCAATCGTATTATAAAAAATTACCAAATGTCATGTACGATTATAACTTATAAGAGTGAATACATGTCCAAGTTAATCCAATGATTCGATCAATCGAATCCAAAAAAAAAATGAGTTGATTTTAGACCACCAGATTAATTCAAAATTTAAAATTGCAAACTTAATTATATCAATTTGAGCATCGGATATATAAATACATAGAAAAAACCAACTTAGACTCAAACCAACTCGAACTATAACCTTTTAGAAAATATTTTAATTTCTATGTTGTATAATTCAAACATATTGATTTTCAGCTTTAGGAAAGCAGATCATTTAACGATAAGTAGTGGCAAAACAACTTTTTATTTAATTTGTTTGATAGTTAAAGTAATAAAAAAACAAAGCAAATTGACTTTACAGGGCATTTCAGAAATGAGAATCAGTTGGTACCACGGATAAGGAAAAAAGAGACCATAGAGTAAATTGAACAAGGTAATTTGTAATAATTTATATTGTCTGAAAAAGATCGAGTGAGAGTACCAGACAGAGTTGGAGGCAACTGATAATCTTTTTAATTTATCATTGTACACTATAAACAATGAGAAACGAAAATGTATATACTTTTAGGTCAACTAGACTCCAAGGTGCATGAGTTGAGTTCCTCCAAGTGAATAAAACCTGAAAAAACAATACAATAAGCACATTTCAATCTGGCCGTACAAAGTAATGTTTGCTAGACGTCTCCGGCATCTTGTCCGGCTAAGATCCCACTGGAGCACTTTTAGCCTTGGCGGCGGCAGCAGTAGCTGTAGCTGCGGCTGTAGCGGCAGCAGCAGCTGCTGCAGCAGCAGCAGATGCTGGGTTGCTGGATGATGGAGGCACCGTGTGGGATTGTAAACTGCTCTGAGCTTCAATTGTTTGGGGCTGCTGCTGCTGCTGTTGCTGCATCTGAGATCTAACTTGGGCAAGCAATGTCTTTATCTGAGTTCCTGAAAGTGTCTCGTGCTCCAGAAGGGCATTTGCAAGTGCATGAAGCTCCTTGTTGTGAGTGGTCAGAATAGTTTTTGCATTGTTGTAGGCCCTCTCCAGCAATTGCTTCACCTCTTTCTCGATAAGAAGCCTAGTCTCTGAGCTCATGCTCCTACCATCATCTTTGTAATCGTGAGTGACTAGTCCAACTTCATTGCCCATGCCATATTTGGTAACCATTTCTCTTGCCAGACTAGTTGCTTGCGTGAGATCTGAGGATGCACCAGAAGTGACTTCGTTCTCTCCGAAAATTAACTCTTCAGCGACACGACCTCCCATGCAAACATCAAGCCGAGCAAGCATCTGTTTACGGGAAATACTGGTCTGGTCCTGGTCAGGCAATTGAGTAACCATGCCAAGAGCCATTCCACGGGGAACTATAGTTGCCTTGTGAACAGGGAGGGCCCCATCAGTATGTATGGCCACAAGGGCATGGCCACCCTCGTGGAAAGCAGTCAACTTCCGTGACTCCGCAGATATGACAGCTGACTTGCGTTCACTTCCCATCAGGATCTTGTCTTTTGCATGCTCTAAATCAGCCATGCTCACAGCTTTAGCACCATCCATTGCAGCCTTGATAGCAGCAATGTTAATCAAGTTTGCAAGGTCAGCACCAGAGAACCCAGGTGTTCCTCGGGCAATGATCATTAGATCAACATCATCAGCCTTCAGAACCTATATTTAATTGGAAACAAAAATCCAGCATAACAAGTAGGTAACACTGATCAAGAAGCTCACACAATGTTCTAAGATCATATAGTTATACATTTAATGGAAATAACAAATGCCATCTTACGTAAACTTCAAATTCATACACAAAAGTATCCAATGGATGGCCAATCATAGCCCAAAGGATGGCCAATCATAGCCCAAAGAAAGAAGCATAAAACAGCAATGTTTTGCACCAATATAATGAGAGCACTAACCATGTAAATCTGAAAAAGGAGTCATATGCCATCCAATTCAATCTACCAAATAAGATACACTCTGTTAAGGGATCAGACCACCCAATGAGACCAAGACAGCAAGATGTCTTAATTTTTTCTGGAGTTTTCAAGGAGTTAGAAGAGTTGCCACCACATAGGAATTTAGTGCACTCAATTACCTTACAACCAAAGGCTGGACCAGTTAGTGTTCTTCCATTTCAGTACCCTCATCACCACAAGATTGAGATAGAGCAGTAAGTGCAGTCTATGTTAAAGTAGGGTATAATCAAACCTAGTGGAAGTGCTTCTTCTAATCCTGTAATTTTGGTCAAGATTAAGAATTGTCATGATGAATGTGTTGTGATTATTGAGTGTTAGGATTCAATAGCAAGGTATGGGACTTGGCTCTTGAGTCCCACATTGGAAGTATGAGATTCTAGTGGGGTTTATAAAAGCCTCAGGTTCTCCAACTACTACAACTAGCTTTTGTGTTGTAGTTCTCCAAGGCTCTTATCAATATCTCTATATCGATTTTATCACTTGACAGCTGACTTTTTAAATCTAAGGGTTATGATGAGGTGTTGGTAGTAATTGTTATTGGATCCTTTGCCTATGACAACTCGAATTAAAGCGTGGGAGGATATATCTATGGATTTTATCACTCGATTTTTAAATCTAAGGGTTATGATGTGGCCTTGGTAGTAGTTGATCAACTTTCTATATATGGTCATTTCATTCAATCATTCCCTTAAAACATCCATATACTGCACAAAGGGTGGCTGCCATATTTGTTAATCTAAAAGAAGTGATTCAGTACTTTAGTTTCATACGGTTCCATAATCCATTGATGACCACGATATTTGTCAGTAATTCTTGGAAGAAATTATTTCTACAGGAAAGAGTTTTAAAGAAAAGCAAGGCACTTGGCATGGATAAACAAAATGGTCAAACTAAAGTTGTAAACCGCAGCATGGAAGTTAATCTATGTTGTGTGTGAAATATATGATTTGATATGTTTTAATTACAGCAGTTTAGTATGTCATTATTTCCATTATTACCCATTATTTTGTTTCCTTATTTTGTAAATCTCATTCACTATAAATAAGAGTATTTCGTGTGGTTTGAACAACACACAACAGTAAATAATTTTTACATTTTGCATATGAACAACGGAAATTTTTCCTTAACTATGTACTACTTCCCCTTTAAAGTTAGGTAGGGAAGACGGGGGTGTTACGGGACAATTATGTGTTAGGTAGTTTTCTGGACAGCGATAACCTCAGTAAGAGTTTCTTAACACTGAGATAGAAAGAAATTGCTGAAACTTCTGTAATTTGGTGTGACTTAATCCTATTTTTATCCTTTTCAAAACAGTGTTCTATAACATTCTTTGCACGGGATAAATCCTTACCTTTGACATGTGTGATTCCAAAATCTGCTGTCTTCCTTTTACATCCGGATTGGGAACATTAACATGCCGATCAAACCGCCCAGGTCTCACCAATGCCTTATCCAATGATTGTGGAAAATTAGTAGCGCCAATCACAATTATGCCCTCATTTTGCTTGAATCCATCTAGCTCAACCAGTAACTGATTTAATGTCATCTTCATGTACATTTGGTCCTTGGCATTTCGTTTTCCTCCAATAGCATCTATCTCATCAATGAATATTATAGCAGGTGCTCTCTTCCTTGCAGCAGAAAAAAGATCCCTCACCCTTCGTGCACCAACACCAACATACATCTCTTCAAATTCACTTCCACTGCAGGAGAAGAATGGAACCCCAGCCTCTCCAGCAATAGCTCTAGCTAACATTGTTTTCCCAGTGCCAGGTGGACCAACAAGTAAAACTCCTTTTGGAAGCTTACCACCAAGACGAGTAAAGCGCTGTCACAAGGGAAAAAAGTCATCCAATTACAAAGATGATAAGGAAAAGTACAAGCCAGTATACGCGGTCAGGAAAGAATGTAAAATGTAGCAAAAAAGTATCAAAGGGGATGTGACATCAAGAGGAATCAAACATAATTCAGGGACCGACTAATAAATAGCCCATTTAAGCAGTTATCTTGGATATGACACCCAGTTTTAGATTCTCATATGAAATCATCAGTTCACCACCACCAATGGAAGTAGTAACTAGTAAGCACATGTTAAACAAGTGTGGTTTTATTGATGTTTGGTAGATATCATCCTAAAGTAAAAACCCAAATCCAGTTACCCAGTTTGCTCTAGCCTCTAGCACAAACGGATTTGGTATGAAAGCTAAGGAACCAAGGTACCTACTGAAAAGTGACACAGAAGCTCTATAAAAAGAAACACATTAGAAGTGTGCATTACGACCAAGTTACTTGAGTTTTAGAATTTAGACTATTATCCAAAGAAAGAGATCCAATTTATTCACAAGTTTCTCTAATTTTTTACCTGTCACTTGATAATGACATTAAGAATTTCCATCTGCCTCATCCCCAAGCCCACACAGTTGCAGTTACATTACTTTAAGTGGTATCAAATCAACAATCACATGAAGTAATAACCAAGACTACAATAGCTCAGGACATGTACCAATGAATATAGGTTAAATTGCAATGTTAAAAAGTATATTATATCTACACATACAATACAAGTTTAAGTGCTCAAGCTAGGGTGCACAGTGCTAGAAATGTATGCAATGGGGAGAGCATGAACTTATGCAAGAAATGTCTACTTTAGGATCTCGAAGGTAGTGAACAATTTCTTCCAGCTCTTCCTTTGCCTCATCAACACCTTTTACATCACTAAATTTTGTACTTGATTCCATGCTAGGTTGCACTTCTTCATTTATACCAAGTCCTGGGAAATATGAAAAAACAAACCAAACAACATGTCTGCTAAATTCAGATTTAATAAAAAAAAGAATACGAACAGGTTTCACTAACAAGGAATACCTTTACTAATTCCTTTATCTTCAATAAGTGCTCCCACACCAGAAATAATGAAAAAGGACACAGCAATGAACCTAAGTGTACGCCATATCTGATCTTTTATATTCCCGCCGTCTCTAGCCACCATATAGATTGGATTACTAGCAGTTCCAATAGTATTGTCTTTTTCTGATTTTCTCATATTTCTTAAAGCAGAAAGACCAGCTAAGTTTTCTTCCTCACTCACTGAGTTGGACATGCCTGAAAATCCACATCACCTCTGATCATAATTTAAATTCTGAAAAATATGCTAGAGAAATAAATGTCCAAATAGCTGATGTAGTAAGATTAATATCACTTTTCAGACAAGTATTAGTTGATCATGCTTGTCCTAGGACTACATAAAAGGTCAAAAGAGGCATCACATTCCTGATGCAAAATTTCATGAGAGAAAAACAAGATTCTTTATTAATTTGAATATTTGATTAATAGTGCAAGATCTTTGTTGAACTTCATAATCCCTGGAAAAGATTAGACTAACAGTACAAACAGACAAATGGATTATCGGCACAAAGCAAACAAAAGTACAAAATAATTTAATACAATACTATTTTACACAAAGACTTATTTACTGGCTTGAGAGAAACAGATAAGTACAGACAAAATAACCAACTAGTTCTATTATTTCAATAATATATCAATATCCTACTGATTTCCCTCACAATTAAAGTCATCTAAGAATTCCAGATAAATGAGAGAAGATATCAAAGTACACCTTTAAAAGAGTGTGCCTGTGTCGGTGAGGGGGGAGAGGAGACTACACAGAATGCATTTAGAAGAGTCTTTAACATCAAATCCTAGCAGTCAGCAAATGAGGAGTTCCCAACGAAACAGAAATAAAGTCATGCATTGGGACTGTTTCCTTAGTGCACAGCCAGGAAAAAATAATTCCTTTTCACAGATTAGTAAGTAACCCAGCTTTCGAATCAAAATATTAAAACAGCGTATGAAATCTGAAGTTAGGAAAACAACTGCTTGGCCGGTGAACTTTGGCAGAGACAAGTTGGCCATCTCTACACCCATATGAAACATAATACCCCAGAAAGAAAGCAGACGAAAGAGAACCAAATATGGTTGCTTGCTTAGCAAAAATCATTAAATAATGAATAAGTTAACAGGTCAGTTAAATATTATTGGCAAGAAATATACGTCAAATAGACCACATCACATGAATTGAAAAATATAGGGTAATCAATCACAAAAATGAGCAGTTCAATCCAAATAACCACCTCTCCTTAGTGTCTTCAGTAATTGACTTTCATCAAGCCTATCAACTTTCACCAATGCTTTTACGTATTCAGATAGAGCTGAGGGACTATTATGCAGAGATGGCTGGCTTTCAAATACTCTAATCACAGCCTCAGGATCATTCTGATGGTAAAGTTCTTTGAGATATGCAACTTCAGACGCTTCATCTGCATCACGTGCTCGACGAGCTATACTGCCAAGGTAGCTAGACTGAAATCTCTCTTGGGCACCCAAAAGCCTACTCCCTACAGAATTTTAGAAGTAAATGAAAAAAAATAGAGCCAAGGGCCAAATGGGACATAATATCCAAGTACTACGAATTTGAACATATATTGAAAAGGAATAAAAAGGCATGAATAAGTTCACACGTAAACTGGCCCACCCACACCTCCCAAGAAGGAAAAAAGGGACAAAAAATGAAAGAATACCACAACGCAACGAATTCTAGAATGTTAATTCCCAAAACAACATAATTAAGAAAAAGATAAAGCTACATTAAGAAAATAAAAATCGGTCTCTTGTATAAGCAAATAACATTAAGTTAACTGTAAGAATAATGCATGGTCCAGGAAGGGATTTATACCTGCACGATCTCGAAGCTTATTGACAGAAAAATAGCTTGTAGCAAACACACTTTTAATCTGTCGTCTTGCAACCTGTAAAAATAAATTATAGAAGCAACTGAAACATTAAAGAAATCCAAATATAGATCATACAAGTTCATGTCAACTAGGATTTTGCAAAAAATAGCCACATAATCAATAATACATACAACATGCTTAATGAACATAAGTTCCTGTTCTCATCCTTGCCTAGTGTCGTCTTACACTGTTTCTACAAGTTTTTTAAATGTACAATGGTGAGATTTAAACCTAGGACCTCATCATAATTACCAAAACCTCTACCACTACAAAACAATAAAAGATGAACAATAAGTAAAAAAAAAAAAAAGATGTTCAAAGGTGGTACTCGAACCATCCACAGGATCTTCATTCATAAGTCACAAAGCAAACAACTCCATACCCAAAGGACCATATAACCCAACAACAAGCTGAAATCAATATGGATGCAATCTTCGCTGCTCCTAAAAACTCTCAAAACACAGACAATAATTTGCTATACACCCCCACCCACCCCAAATAGTGGAAAGGTTTAAATTTTATTATCCTGAATCAAAACCAGAAGAAACCCATTAGACCCATTATCCATTGAAGTAAAGAGAATCTAGAAAACGGATGAAAGAGAAAAGGGTGTGAAAACCAATACGTCAATCCAATAAAAGGTCAAAATTAGGGTTTCGGGAGCAAAAAAAAACCAAGGGAAAAATTGACAAAGCACCTGTTTGATTGAGTAACATGAATCAACAACTTACCTGCGATACCAACAGCCGCAAAGCCATGCTCGCGAGATCGAGCTATCTCAACTGAATTACGAAATCGTGCAATTGGCAACTTTAATGCGCCTTCTTAATGTTAAGGTTTTCTTTTTCTTTTTCTGAATTTCTTAAGGTGGAGGTGTTTGTTTGGAATATAGATATCTAATTGGAGGTGATTTGTGGGTTTTAAGGTTAAGAAATTTTTTCTTTGAAGAAGTCTTCCATTAAAGAATACTCATGGATACGAGAATTTCTTTCATAAAAAATTTGGATTTCTAATATAAACACCGATAAAACTATATGGTGATGAGGATGGATAGATGTAACTCTTCATTTTAATAAAATTATTAGTATTTGTCTTAAAATATTATATTTTACATCTTCTAATTGTATATATTTGAATTTTCTTATCTGTTCATATGTAAGAATAAGTAAATATACCATCTTATTTTAATAAAGTACGAAAAAAATATTATATTTTGAACCTCCTAATTTTATGTATTTGAACCTTTTTACCAGTTCACATATAAGACTAAGTAAATGCACTCTCTCATTTCAATAAAATACAAATATTTATCTTAAAACTTTATATTTTGTACCTTTTATCTTCATTTTTGAATTCAACTATCTTATAAGATAATGATAATTATCAATTTTTATTTTTTAAATAAATTGCCCCTACTTACCAGGATCCTAAATCCGCCACTGAATATAAGAAACTTTGTTTTCAATTTCTTATTTTTTCGAACATTATTAAATGTGTAGATTTCTTTTTTTTGAGTTTCTTGGAACAAAGTTTTGTAGAAATTTTTAGAGTGACGTAATATTGCGGAAACAACCAAAAAAAATTACAAAAAGATGAATAAAAAACTCTAAAAAATTCATCATTCTCTATTAAAGATGTTCTTAAAATAAAAATCATCATTCTTCATTGAAGATGTTCATAAAATTGTCCAATAAACTAATAATTGATGTATATAAAAATTGTGGAATAAAATAATAGTGTTAATTTTTTTTTATTATCCTATAATGTTAAATATGTTTAATGATTTTGGTGTCTTCAAATATTATGATTTTTTAATTTGAATTCTCATTTTTTTAAAAATGATTTATTTTTTTCTATGTATGTTTTTTAATGATTTTATTTATTTAGTTCATTAATATTTATGTGACTATATGAAAAATGAAAAAAAATATTAACTTATCAAAAATAGGGAATTAAATGATAAAAAATCATGAGATTATATTATTGGAAACATGATTTTTTATAAAGTAATGGCCTAATCTACATTTTTTCCTTGTTATTGCTATGTCAAAATCCTCTATTTTGTTAAGTATATTCGTCATTCTTTTGAAAAAAAATCAAATTATTTAAATAATCTTTTATTTAAACCTTTTTCCCTTTCTCATACACTTTCTCTTTCATAGCAATAATGCATCCTCCTCTCTTTCAATCACTTCATCCTCCTTCGATTTCTTATTTCGATCTCCCTTTATTCATTTCTCACTTTGTCTTTTGCACTAGTGTTAGGAGTTTTTATTTTTAAACTTCAATGTAATATGTTTATGTTATGTTTTCAACTACTTTTCTCCATTGTTTTATTTTTGTCCACTCACACAAAATTATTAATGTTTCATTTTATATATACAATAATATATGATTAGATCTTAAATATGTTTAAATTATTATAGGGGAGTGCCTCATATAGTCATCTAAATTGAATGTCTAATATCAATTATATATTTTTTCTATTTCAATTACTTTACTATTGTACAATTTTCCCTTTATATAGGAAATTTACCTGTTGTTCTACTTGAAATTTTTAAATGTTTTTTAAACATTATGGGGAGTACCCTTCAGAACACAAAACAGTACCAAAAAATACTTTTTAAAACCCAAATTTATTTTTTACAATAAAGATCACAAAAACAACATTGTAAAAAGTACTTTCTAGAATGTCAAAAATAAAATTGTATTATGGAAAATACCTTGGAAAGTTAAAAACAAATATTGTTCTAAAAATTACATTCCAAAATAATGGTTACGCATAAACGTTATTTGTATAAAAGGTATATATGATGATAAAAACTAAAGAAAAACAAATGGGAGTGTAATTAGTAAAACAAGAAATTGGATAAAGCAAAAGTCTTTTTCCTTTTTGTACGGCCTGTTTCACTTAAGACCTACGCTCGAACTAATGAGGCGGGCCTAAAGCCCAAACGTATAATTTTGTGATGACTTATGCTTCTTGCACTTCCATGTTTGCTCCCAAGTTTTCAAAATAGCCATAGTAACCTTGTCATCCTTACTTGCTCATACCTTCTCTTCCTTACTTATCCATGCCTGAAACATTGTCTTCTTCACTGGTTCATTTCGTGTAAGCATTTTCGTTGCCCTAGGTTCACTTGCACATGCGAGTTATTAATTGTTTTGTCTATGCTTGTTGTGTTAGTTTAGGATGTTCCACCTATAACTGGATTGACTTATCTGTAAATGGTTTTTAGAAAACCAAGCTTTAGGATTGGTCTGGATCAACAAATTTGCAATTGTGTAGTAACAATTTTGGATTAAATGGTCCAAAAAATAACATAATTCAAGATCAGACAAGTCGGATTTGTTGATCCAATTTTTTTTTATTTCCTAATAAGCTCAAATCAATAAATCCGTATTGCGTAATAAAAATTCTGGATTAAATAAAAAAACCTAGATCCGATAATCCATATTTGTTATTATACATATCCAAATTTGTTGATCCAAAATTTATTTTTATTTCCTAATAAGTATAGATACATCAATTTAGAATTGTGTAATAACAATTCCAGATTGTTTGACCTGATGTTAGCTTTCATTATTGTTTCTACCGGATCAACTAATCTAGAACTTCAAAACAACAATTTTGAATTGTCTGATCCAGAAATTATATTATTTTCTATATAAGGTAATTTAGAACAGTTGTTATGAAGTTCCAGATTAGTCAATTCAGTGTAATTTTTTTCACTTCTTGATTGTCTTATCTAGAAGGTTGGTTTAGGGTATTTTAATTAATCTTAGTTATTAATTATAAATTGGGGCTATTATAATATTTTAAATATGTTGGATAATTTTTGTTCAATAGCCTAATTTTGTTGCTTTTGAAAGATTTATATGGAAGAGGATTATGTGAGGAAGATGTGAGATAAAGTGGATATGAATGCTGACATGGACTATGACATCATAATAAATGAAAATATTCATATGCATTATGGACAAAAGACTAGAAAAATTGTTGATTGTAGCCAAGCATTCATAACTACAAAGGTAATTATTTTGTGTTTGTTTTTTGTTTGTCATACATTGAAAATATTGTACATTGGCATATTGATGTTGTATGTTTTATATATAGGTTTTTGCTACTCGAGATGAATAATTTAAATGGACTTGAGATGTTGCATTTGAAATGGGTTTTGTTGTTGTCATTTTGAGGTCGAATACATCAAATGGAAAACTTGGATGGAAGACATTTGTTGTGTTAAGCTGTGAAAGAGGTGAGAAGTATAGGCGATACAAAAAAGACTGACAAACCACTGTGAGCGAAACTAGAAAGTGTGACTGTCCCTTTAGGCTAAGAGGAAGACCACTGAAGGATGAATATTGAAGTTAATTTGTGGGGCGCATAACCATGATTTATCTGAGTCATTGGTTGGTTATTTGTATGTTGGCCGACTAAGTAATGAAGAGAAGATGACGGTAAAGCCAAGAAATATCATGTTGACATTTAAAGAGCACAATGAAATAAATGTGAGTACAATAAAACAAGCATATAATGCAAGGACTGCGTATCGTTCATCTCAAAGAAGTTGTAGAACGAAAATACAATATTTGATGAACTTAATTACTTGAACAAGGTTACCAAGTATTAAATTCCCTATATTTAATGTTACCATAGTAGTAATAATTACCTACAATAGAGTTGCATAACCACCAAGTTGTTTTGTATGTTCAAAACCTCCATCACCCAATTGCTCATACAAATATGTATGTGCAGTTGTACCCCCATGCATATCCCCCATACTGATCAAGGTGACGAAACACATTGGCCTGTGTCTAACTCTTGTCAACAAAAATTAAACATGACACTAAGTGCAACAAGTAAGCTCTAGCAGCCTAGTCCCATTGATTGTCCCTACACCTATCTGCATAAACAACGACTTACAACCAAGATAGGTGAACATGTCCCCCTCTACACTGTTTAGTCTCCAAAAATGCATCCTCCTTGTCCATTCCCAAAAGCTCCACAAACAATGTAATAGTCATCTCTTTAGATGTGTGCGAGTAACTATAAAAACCACCAACAATAGGAATATGCACCAATGATGACACATCATCACATGTGTATACAAAATTAAAATTTAAAAATTATTTTAGTTAATATATATTTATTCACTTTTGAAAAATTAGTCTCCTACTCTTCAACTATATCAGTTGAAGTAGGTTTTCTTCTCCCTATCAAAATGGATGATAAGATCTGAGAAGTCATCAAAGCAATAATATTTCTTTCCCTTGTCTCACTTTCTATTTTACAAATGAAATTTATATACCAAAAGAAACTCTAGAAATTTAAGTTTTATTTTAAAATTTAGCTGTAGAGTTTTACTTTCGAAACTTTTTATGTTTTTATTCTTTGAATTAAAAAAAATGATAGGTATGATGTTGAAGTGAAATACCATATGATTTGATATATCGAAGTATAAAACACATCTTTATAGAAAAAGAAAATAGTGTCCTTTTAAAATAGTTTTTTTTTTCTTTTTTAAATTATGTTATATATATATTTATATATATATATATATATAAAATACAACTCTCGAGTATGAAAACTTTTTTATATGAAAATAAAAAATAATTAATAACAATAACCGTATCAAAATTAAAAATAATAGATTATTAAGATTAAAATATTTCAAAATTCAAATTAAAATATAATATAACCATCAAATCTCTCAAAGATAATTCTAATAAAAATTAAATTTATAAAAGATATTAATTATCACGTAATAAAATATCTCAATTATCATTAATTCATGACCACCACCACCTCTGTTGTCATGAGTGTTGTCACCGTCATTATCACCACTATCATTTCCTCAAACAAAATTCAAATTATAGTTAAGCCGAGACTATGTTTGATATTTTAGTTAGTTTCTAACTTTTTTTACTGGTTGAAAAGTTTGTTTGATTATTTGGTAAACATATTTTTTTATTAGCTTCAAGTGTTTTTTGAAGCACCACTTAAAGTAACAATTTTTAAAATGGTAGTGTCTAGCTTTTTATATTTTCTTTCATTTTTATCCTTAATATGTTTATCAAATTTTTTTATCATCATTTTTAAATAAATTATGATTTTATTATTTTTCTACTATTTTATAGTTTCCAACTACTTAAAAAATTAATTTTACCGAATACTTATAATTTAATAAACTAAATTTTTAGCTTTCAACTTTCAACTATTAGCTAGTGTTTCAGCTTCTGTCATGACATTTAAGCTATCTTTTAACTTTTTTTTTTTACTAACTAAAAAGTTTATTTGACTATTTGGTAAACTAAGTTATTTTCCCTTCCTCTTTTTTGTTTTCCTCATATATATCATTGGATTCACTACCGACCTTAATTAATTTGGATTAAAAGTGTTGTTGATATTGATGTTAACCTTTTTGAAATAAATCATGATTTTTTTTTCATTTTATACTTTTCAACTATTTCAACAATTAATTTTATCAAACATTTATAATATAATAAACAAGTTTTTCAACATTAAGTTACAAGCTAACTTTTTTAACTTTCAATTAACTCTCGAACTTTCATCTAATTTTTCAACTAATTTTAATAAAATAACCTTACCATACATATTTTAAAAAACAAAATGAAAACTCAACAACAAAGTTATTAATATGATATATCCCCAACATATGAAAATTCATATTTTTTAAAATAATTTAATATATATTATTTATGCATATTTTATCAAAATTAAACAATACTAAGATAATTAAATGATTTCTATTTTTATATTCTAAAAAATATATTATCTAAATTTTAATATATATGAATGAGGTATTAAATTATTTTTTATTAATATGATATATATATATATATATATATATATATATATATATAAAAATAAAGAAGATTACTTTGGGGAAATGCTCCTCTAATTAAGAGTTTAAAAAAAAAACTTTTATCAACAGCATTTGTTTAATTGTTTGCAATGTTCTGCCATATCAAGCGACATCATGCACAGTGGGGATTACTACAATTTAAACATTGCTTGCCGATCACCTAGCTAGTGCAGAGTGCAGTGCCCTTGTTTGTATTAGCAATCTGTGACATATATATTCTGTTTATTTTTTATTTTTTTGAAACAAAGTTCCCTGAATTGCCTGAAAGTTAACATTATCCATATCTCTTGGTGGATTAGACATTTCCCTCATACTCATGGTCATATATAGCCTCCACAAATTAAGCCACTGACAGAAGGCACAGTACTATTATACTACTAGCTAGCCATCATATCATGGAAAAGAGAGAAGATGCTTGATGATGATGATATATATATAGCTTCTGCAACGTTGGCAGCAGCAGCACCTTTCTTCCAAGTAATCAGAGGCTATTATATTGCAGCTTTATTCCCTGATCAAGATGCAAGCCTCGAGCAAACCCAAGAGTAGTCCCTATTTCTTCACGTGAAGGCATAACAACCATTCCAGAAGAAACGGCTGAAGATGAAGCCATATTATTATTATTATTATTATCAATATTATTATTATACCCAAGACTAGTTCCTGTTGTTGCAATTGCTGTTGTTGTTGTTGTTGAACATTCAGGCACGTGAACCTGCTGATGCAGTAACAAGTGGGGTCTAACCAGCATCATCGCTTGTGATGAAGGTGCAACAGTACTACTACTCACTGTTACCCCTATTTGTGAGGCTTTTTGCAACAAAGCAGTGGCTGACATGTGAGGAGAAGAAGAAGAAGAATAATGGAAAGAAGTACTCAAAGAAGGAAGCAAAGTGGTTGATGATGTTGTTGTAGTAGTACTAGGGTTAGGGTTTTGATCATGGTGGAGTAATAAGGAGGAGTGGTTGTTGTTGACATGTTGTGTTGTTGGGAATAATAACTGTGGTATTGTGGAGATACTATCTAAGGTGGATCTTATGGCTTGACTACTGTTGTGGAGTGCTTCTTCTTCTACTACCACTGTTGGAGAACTTAATAACCATGATGGAATTTCTGGGGTTAATAAGTTGAAGTGATGATCATGTTCTCTTTTCATCAGAAGTGATGATGGTGCTTGAAGTTGAAGGCCACGGCTACGAAATTGGGTTGATAGATCTAGAAGAGGGTGGTGAGGGTTCCCTGTTCTACCACTTTCCTGTGCTAAGGCATCACAGAAGGCTCTGTGAGTGATAAAGCTGTCCCTTCTGCAACCACAGAAAAAGGCAAACCAAGAAAATAAATAAATAAATAAATAAGTGATATTTTTTTAGCTAAGAACAAATTGATGCTTAATATTTTTTTGGTACAACTGTGAGTATTATGACGGACGATATAGGGTGACTATGAGTAGCAAATTTTTTTATTTGTATATTTGATAAAACTATATATTTTATGACTCAAATTATGTATTATACTCGATTCTTCCGTTTTTTTTATAAGAAATAAGTTATAATACTTGATAATATTTTATAAATGTTTTAAGTATAAATAACTTATAAAAATTATAATACTTTATATTATAACTTGTTTTTATAAATTATAATATTAAGTATAAATAACATATACTTAATATAGTAGTACATATAATTATTCATTTTTTCACAAACTTATTAAATATTATATTAAAAATATTAAATATACACACATATTCCTGGCTAGAGTACAATTTTTTTGTTGTTTGTACTGTTTTTACACACTTTCCCTTCTCATCTTTTTGGACTCTTTAAACTCAACTGTCTCCTCACTCCTTCCCCAAGTGATACAGAAATGCTAGGTTGCACATTTTGAGAGGAAAAAAAAGTGTGATGAGAAAAATTTAGATTTAGATTTTTTTTTTCCTATAAAAATGTATATTTTATGTAAAAAGGAGGAAGATAGAAAAAATAAGTTAAAATTGAGTGATATAGCAATAAATAAATGAATAGTAGTATAGAAAACATCGTAAAAGTTGAAGTGTAAATTATAATATAACTGCACTTGATACTCAAGTACACGTTGTCTCATATTGATGTTTCATATTTCCATATTCTTGTTAATTACTCCATTTAAAAGGGATATACGATTAGTAATAAGACTCTTAATTTCTCCAATTAGTTTATTACTTTTTTTTATTCACATGTCACTTTTTTTTGGAGTTAGGTCATTTAAGGTATTTGTTTACTAATTGTTTTTCATTTGATCACCTCATGTAGATTTTCTAACATAATTCAAATTATCAATATAACCGTTAGTGTATTGAAATTAAATTATTATAGCATATATTCATAATAATCTATATTAATAATTTAATTTTATATTAATTATTCAAATTCTATAACAATAAGGGTAAACCTAATGATAAACATAATAGATGACTTGTTTTGGGTAATAAATTTAGAAGTTGTTTTGAAGATAAGTTTTTTTCCCCACATATTTTCTCCTTTTTAGAGACAATTCTATTCAAAACATGAGATATTAAATGTAAAAGATTTGAACCTTAGTTGATCACATTATAAAAGATTAATTATTTCCGTTAGACCCAACCTATTGATGTTTTGAAGATAAGATGATTTGATTTTAGGATTTAAACTCAACAAAAAATTGATTAACGAGCTAGGTTTAATTCAATTAGTTGAGTGTGTGTTTAAGTTATAATATGTTTGAATACAAGTTATAAGTTCTTTTGAGAACTTTTTATTAGAAATATAAATTTATTTTTAAGAGAAAAACTCTTAAAAACATTTCTAATCTTATATTCAAATAAATTCTTATTAATTGAGTTTCATTCTTAGTGATAAAAAAAACTTTTAGCAGCTAATTAATCAGATTATTAAATTGAATTACCTAGAGAAAAGGGTACCACAGTCGCATTTATACTCTCTGGTGTCACAGATTTTGGAGTGGGCTTTCCAATCTGATTGAACCGCGTAGCGTTTGGAGCACTTATCACACTTCCATTTCTTCTCTCCGTGTTTTCTGAAGAAGTGTTTCTTGATTCCAGTGAGGTCCCCAAGTGCCCTTGAAGGGTCATGGTGAACGCATGTTGCTTCTGGGCACACATACACTTTCTTTCTCACGTCTTTGCTGCTCTTTTTCTTCAGCTTCCATGGCAAATTGTGCCCTCTTCTGTGAAGCTGCAGATTCTGGTCTCTCTGGAACCCTTTCTGGCAAATCTCACAAACGAACCTGTTTGTTGCCAAAAGGGTCTCCGAAGTCAATGCTATCACTTCTGCCTCAGGGTCTGAAGTACGTACCAAATTAAACCAGCAATTAATTAGTGAACAAAATTAAGACCGACACAGTTATGAGGTTCGAACCTATAGCATCATGCACAGTACTACGGCATGATTCAATTCTAAAATATCATATATTCAACTAAGTGTTTGTTCAAACTTCAAAGACATAATGTATGATAAAATCTAGATGTAGGATTGTCTCTGGTAATTCTTGAAGAAAGAGTTTTATTTGTCTATAACTTTATATGAATGTAATTTTTATTAGATAATTTTGTACTAATTTTCAAGTATTTAACACAATTGTATTTTTAGAATTCATACATGAGATTTCTAATTAAATTAAAATAATCTTACGTCAATTAATCTAGTGTTTGGTTGTATATAGTATTATTCTTTAATTAGAAGTGAAATTTTACTTTCATATATAACTAAGATGATATATTTAATACAATATTTTATTACATTAATTACTGAAATGAAACACCAATTCTCATTCAAGAACAATACTAAAAACGTTAATTTAACAAATTGCATTTAAGTTTTGTTGTATATTAAAAAAACAAAATATCCTTGTAAAATTGATTAAAACAAATTATTATTTTTCAGAATAAGGTAAATTAAATTGACACTAATTGTAGGAAACAAATTAAATGTTGATTTTTGCAACAAATCCACCATCAATTAAAAGGGGAAAAAAGAACAAGAAGAAAAATAGTAGTATTGGTTGATTTATATATGACCTGGGTGACCTGGAAGACTTCGCTTCTTTTTAGGATGTGGTTCTTGACTTATTGAAGTAGAGGAATATTGAGCATAGAGAGAAGAACCGTTGTTATTCCTGATTCCAGAAGTAGCAGTTATTTCATTGGATGCAGACGTCAAGTTGGACATATTTTCTTCCACCACACCAAACCTTTTATATAATTAGTAAAATTAGGTAAGAAACCTAATTAAGTACTCTACTTATATAAAGGTGAGATATATATAATAATTAATACACTCATCAAAACACACACAATAATAACAATAGCCTTATATATATATAGTACACGTTCATGAGAAATAAACTTCATTTGCACCAAAAGAATTTATGAGATCTTAAAGTTAAATTAACCAAATTAAGAACTGCTTACACTGAAAAGGATAATATATGATAGGGAATTAATGGATCTGATCTCTTCAGCTCATGGATCCTGTGCTTACTTATATATAGCTTTCTCTATTCTTCAAACTTTTCAGATATTCTTGAGGGAGTGAGAGAGGAAAAAGCTGAGAAAGGTGAGTATGGATCCCGAGATGGATTGACTTCAAACCTATATAACTAGTCACTTTAATTAGCTCTTAAACAACCACACCTTGTTGGTAATTAACAATACAGCATCATCATCATCATTAAAGTATATGCTTCAAGAGAATGCCAAGAACTGTTAATTTTACTTGCTATAGCTACTTGAGGAACTTTCACTTGTGTGTGTGTGTGTGAGGTGAGAGAGAGAGAGAGAGAGAAGAGAGGTTGGAAGAATGTGGATGAGGAAAAGGATGTCGTCTTTGAAGCTCTCGCACGTACAAGAGACCAAAACACAAGCCAAACTGGCTTGTTCTGAAGTGCACTTTCTGTCTTTTCCCCATCTTTTTTCTCTTCCTCCAGTTTTTTTATTTTAATTTTTCTTCCTCAATAATTGCATTGCATAATAACGTTATGATTTTCTTCCCGTGTCTGTCAACTTTTTAATTATTGATTTTTTTTAGTTTTGTTATTTAAACCTCAAAAAATTAGAAAAATCGATCTTGGACGACTTTGTTGTCTATACTTGAGGAATTCAATTGGTGAAATTGAAACAATTGAAACACATGAGATTAAAATTGCATAGCTATAATACTTGTGAGACCAAAAATACATTAAGCCTATTCATTGTATAGTATATATAGCAAAAAAGTCCAAATCAAGTAAAATTAATTTGATATTATTATTAAATAAAAAATTAAAATAATTGGATGATTAAATTAACTAATTAATTTTATATTTGTAAAAAAAATTGTTAAATAGTGTAAGTATAACAGTTTAACTTTATATTAATAATTTTTTTATTCACATAAAATATTTTTGTTCCAATCCTATAAGATTATTTCATAATGTTTCTTATAATTATTTAATATATATATAACTTATATCTAAAACCTTGAACTCAATGTCATCAATTAGACTGGAACAACTATGTGCCAGATGGTCAACATAATAGGTGATCTTATTAATAAATACTAGAGTAAGAAAGAAAAATGTATTAATATATATATATATATATATATATATATATA
>PYAF01003241.1:330266-349432 GCA_007407185.1 Glycine tomentella
CAATTAAAATAATTTTTACAATATATCAAATTAGTTAAATAAAAATATATTCATACAATAGAACTGAGAACACACAAGAATGACCAGCCAAATGAAAAATAATTATACTACTTTTTTTTTTTACTTTTTTACTCAACACATAAATTTATTGAAAAAACATTAAACATGATCAAATATTTACAAACCACCTTTAAAAAAATGCAATTGGTAAAATATAATCTAAAGGATAGTTGGTAAATATTTTTAGAGAAAAAAATATCAAGATAAATTGTAAATTACTATATTAAAAACACGAAAGTAAATAACATGTACATAGATACATATAATTTATAAAATATTAAATTATTAAAATAAAAATAACACAACCATAAAAAGTACATATAAACATGTATTAAGCAAAAAAATAAATTAATATACACGTCAATTTATAATAAAAAAATTGTTATAATATATCAAATTAGCTTAATGAAAATATAAACATAAATGTGCGGCAACCCGTTCGTTTCCGTGGCACTGAATAAGGGAAAAGCTATTTACACCCCCCATTATTACTTGTACACTCATCTTCCAGAGAACGTTATATAGTGGATTCTCGATTGTTATATAGTGGTGGAAAACGACTTGATAGTATTTTGTTCATGTTCTAGTTCTAACAGGGGCAGGATGTAATTGTAATCTCTGGTTAGGAAATGTGGTATACTGCTTTCATCCAATCTGATATAATTGTTTAGTGGAGGTTGAAATTGTAATAACTTTGGTCTTTAACTTTTGGGATTATATACAGATCGCATTAAATATTGTTAGGGGATTTGTTTAGGTTGAAGATTGAATCAATATTCTTGAAGATTGAATCAATATCCGTGATATTCTCTTTTTTCAGTATTTTTTTGCTTTTGAAGCAAAAATATAAGGAGAATAGTGAGTTCAATAGCAATGAAGGTGATGTCAATGAAGTTGATGATCAATGCAAGAAGATGAAGACAAAGAAGAAAGCTGTGGCAGATATTGGTGAGTCTCCTAATCCTGCACACAGTGGATCATCCAAACCCAAACGACTAACTTTTTCTAATCAAGTGGATGTTTGTTGTGATGGCTTAATCCCTGGGAAAAGGTTTACACCAGCAGAAGATAAGAAAATTAAGTTGGCTGTTTTTGATTATATAGAGTCTCATGGTTTAGGAGATGAAGATCTAGATATGTTCTCCATTGCAAATCTCTTCCTGAAATTATAGATTGTTGGAAGGAAATTGGAGCAGCCTTACCTCAGAGGCCTTATGTTAGTGTGTATACTCGTGCTCATATTTTGTTTGAAATGGACACCTGAAGAGTATGAATTTTTACGGAAGTTCAAGGAGCAACATGGATGTGAATGGAAATCAGTAGCTGAATCATTGGGAAATCATCGATTTCATGCAAAGGATGCATGGCGTAGAATAAAATTAACCAACACAAACCAAGGACGATGGACCCAAGAGGAGTATCAAAATTTATTTGATTTAGTAAACCTGGATTTACGTGTGAGAACTTCACAGGATTTAAGAAAATCAAAACATGGTATGCTGCGAGATAATATTGGTCGGGAGACAATAGGTGACAAATTGACCACTAGATCCAGTGCGGTCTGCTGCACAAAGTGGTATTATAAATTAACATCGCCTATGGTTGCTAATGGTGGATGGAGTGATACTGATGACTATCTGCTTGAGCATGGAGGAGGTAAATTGGAACAATCTGCTTAAGCATAACCTGGTGATGTATGTAGAAAATGGTGGAACCAAATGGTCCAATATATAGGAGAGCATGGGGGGAAGTCATTGCTGAGCAGGTTGAAATTCTTGCAAAAAGATTTTTTACGACTTATTGGAAGTAAGAGAGGACTTCGATGCAAAACCTGTGATTTGTTGAGGTTATTATCCTTTAGGGTGGAGTGACTTTTTGATCTTGGAGTGTATTTGTTTATGATTATGATATTCTTGTGCGATCATCCGACACATCAGAAACTGGATTCTGTTTTGCAGAGTTTGAGGGTAGTTTATGCTATAAAATATTCTAAAAATGATTATAAAATAACTAATAAACTATAATTAAAATATAATACATCAAACTTTTTTTAACATTCTTTTTTTATTTCATGATCAAACTAAAACCGAACATGTGAATCAATTAGCGTGTGATTATTTCATATTAAGTAGTTATCTTTAAAATAAATTACAGGTTGTGATAATTTTACAAATATATATAAAAATAAAAATATAAACATATATGATTTTGTTTGAATTCAAACTCATAACCAACAAATCACCAAGACACAACTTTACTACTGTGCCAAGGTTGGTCCTCATTCAATCTATTTTGAATTTAACATTAAATACAAAATTTGATCCAATCTAATATAAAAAAAAAATCAATTTTTTTATTTCTTCAGTTTTTGAATTAATCATCATTTTTTTTTTACTTGAATCGATTGATAAACACTCTATATATATGTGGTATTTATATGTGGTATTGCTAATGGCTATTAAAATGTCATGACCCCTAGTTAAGAGGAGCCTATGCGTTTGAAGTGGATTGGTGAAAAGAGATTAGTATAAAATAGATTGGAAAATTAAGTTGTAAAAGTTCAAGTTGCTCAAATTATTCTCCAAATGAAACAATCACAGAGAGAATATCAGATACAATATAAAAGTATCTAAGATAAAATGTTACAGGATAATCCAACTTAGCCACTGCTTATTTATGCTTTCTTCTTGGCCAAATTCTGCTTGCTTCATGCTCCAAGCATTCAGTTCAGAGATCACCACACTCTAGTCTCTGGCTTCCATTGTTGAACACATAAAGATGTGCATTTTTGCCTATAGACAACGAGGGACAAACTCTACTGGTAATACAAATTCTCCCTTTCTCCTCAAAACTCTCAATAATTGAGCGGTCAATCTGCATAATATGAACCTATATATATCAAACTAGCAAGCATGATATTGGGAAAAAAATTCAACTTCCACGTCAATTCAAATTAGGTCCAAATTCACATTCTAAGATATGATGCAACAAGTACGATAATATTTATTATCAGCAATAAACATACCAAACTTCTAAGTGAAATCGTTTTAACATTAGGGTCAATGTCAAAGATTGTTCCATATGTGGTTTTATCAAGGTCCTGCCGCAATGAAGACCTGTAAAGTGTACACAAGTCTCGCATACTCAAAGTCTCTACTCAATCATAAATCACTAGTTGAGGTTTAATCTTAATGAAAGTAAAATATATACACCATGATTTACAAGTTAAATTGAGATAATTATATCAGAATTACCTGCTTTGGTCACTGCACATGAAGCATATATATCTATTGGAAGCTCTATATATATTCTGAAGAACACTGCAGTGTGTTCTGTTTAGTCCTCGGAAGCTAAAGCTTACAAACCAAATGGCCCTATTATGCCACTTCTTGTTGCATACTCTTCACTACACAGCAAGTGGGGATCAACTTCCCTTTCATCTAGCCACTCGACATTCTCTAGTTCAGGTAGCTCAAACAACACTTCTACATCGGCCTTAAAAAAGTTGAGTTTTATTGAAAAACCATCATTAATGTTGTATTTGGTTTTAAAAACTTTGACAAATTACAGAACCAGTTTACTTACCTCTGATACCTGAGACTTCAATATCCACCAACCAGTTTCTCCCCCAATATGCTAATTTGTTTGTGGCGTAGTTTTTCTATTTCTTCAATTGGCCACTGCATCAACCGCTTCCCGCTTTCATCAAGCCAAACTTGCCTTGGAATACACTGCATAGTACACAGCCAAGACCATTCATCATCCAACAACATATGAACTTTAATCTATGAATATATAGCCCTAAAATAATATTTAACCAAAAGGGTTATATACTGGCAGTGTAAAAAGTTTTACAGAGTCATCCAGTCATATTCCATCATGTATGGTGGTAAGTTCGTTGACTTTTAAAGTAATTATTTTAAAATAATTCAAATGGTGATTAGTGATTGGATGATAATATAAAACTATTTTATACTGTCACTACTGCATAGACATTAAACTAATATATAATTACCTGTAGACCAGCCCATCCTTTCTCAATGTCATTTTCTCTAGTGTCACACTCGCTCACCCACCCCCACAATATCCTCCTATTCTTAGCATGGTCAAAAAATGACTTTGAAGCATAAAACTTACCATAGTCAAGCCTTAAGTCAGAACTAGTTCCTGTGAATTTAACGTCAGGAACAAAGTTTCCCTCATCATAGACATATTTACCAAGAAAATAATAGTCCTGATGTCTACGTAGATAGCTTATCTTCAAGACATGTCTAACACTTTGACTTTGGACAGTTGCATCCACCCCATTTGTGCTATTGATGGACACAGGAAAAAAATCTAGACACTCAAACTCCAGTGTTATCTGTTGCAAAAAAAAAGGGTTCAATTCCACTCTCCAATTAACAAAATCCTCACGTTGGTAGAGAATTGTCTTCCCTTCATCACCATTTTGAGCACCAATGACTACCCTCCATTTTCCATCCTTTCCCTGCCAAGCAGTTGAAGGTTCTCTGAAGTTATTCACTTCAACACCACTTGGTGGAGTCATGGCAGGGTTCTGACGGTGTTTCACCCATTCCCTTAAGAAAGGGTCTGATAGATCCTTTGGCATAGCCATGTTCTGAACTTGATGTTTAATGTTATCAATTCCTGTGTACAAAATAACAGGTTGTTCTTCACCTGGGAGTATTGTGGCAGAGCCTGACCAGCAGCTGTTGATGTCATAGGAATCACTTGGTTCAATGGCATGATTCATATGAATCCAATTGATGAGATCATAGGACACAGAGTGAGCCCACACCGTTATCTCGCCAAAGGTTGGTGCATAGGGGTTATGTTGGTAGAAAAAGTGGTAAACTCCTTTGTAGTACATAGGTGCTGTAGCAGATAAATCAACACTTGTCATTTGAAATGATTTGATCATAGTCAATTTGGGATGTCACTTCAGTAATAGACAAAACTTAGATGTAGTTCCTTGGATGCTTTTGATGTTGTTTTTCAATCAGAATTGGAGTTTCACTTCAATAATTTGCATAATAGAAGTTTGCATTGAAGGTCCACATAGATTACCAAGATAAAACTCTAATTTTGATTAGAGAACAACACCAAAAACACCTATGAAACTGTATCTAAGTTTTGTCCTTCAATTATTTTATTGAATTAAGAGTTGACAAATGAAGTAGTGGTAGTGTCTAGTGTTAGAGAAAATTTCATGTGAAACGTAGAGGAATAGGACACTTTTCCCCCCCTCTCTAAACATGCTATGATGTTGTGGACAATAGGTAAATAAATAACTGAAAGTCTGAGAAATTCATGAGCATACCATTTGGATCTGCATAACGAAGTCAACCATTTCCAATTTTTGTCAACAAAACATGTCAAATGACTAAGAGAAAAGAATTAGACACGAGCACTGAAATAGACACAAGCATGTTAAAACTAAATTGACAAAAGAGATCTGAGGGTAATACTAATACCGTTCATCCAATTTTTTGGGGGTTGAAAGGGTACCAAGTTGTATAAGGCTGTTTCTCAGGTACCTTAAACTTGACAGAATTTATGCTGTGTGGGGATGCACCTTCTCCATTGATCTCCATGATGATAGTGCCAAGGTTATGTATGGGAAGGTCAACAAAAACCAGATGGTGAGTGGCTTGGTTTGATGAAGGGCTAATATATGCAATTATGCATACAATGGATCTTTCACTATGTGGAGAAAAAGGCCACAGATATAAAATGAATTGTGCAGACAAATCCGTAACATACTAGGATTTAAATATATACCAACTTTGAGAACATTGCAACTGGAAATTATATTTACTGATAACTTGACTTCCTTAGTCTATGCAAAATTGCAAATTGGCTATTTATTTTTTAATGAACTACATGGCTGATATCACCTAACACGCAGAAAGACTCAATTGAAGGGGAAGCAGCACTCTATATAGTCCTGTTTGGTCCTACAAACTACACCTTTGGGTTTAAGTATTATGGCAGTCTAATTAGTAGAAGAAGCCAGGGAACAACAAGAGAAAACACTTGCTATGGATATTAAGGGAACGGAAAGCCCTCATGGTTGAAGTGCTCAAAATGTTTAGTAATTTAGTTAATGTAGTAGAAGAAAATAGCAGGTAAATGTGTGCGCACCCAAGAAATAGTGTTTGAACTGAGCAAATTTTTTTGAGATATTGACGAAGACTATGCTAGATGAAGGAAAGAAAATCTTTGCTTGGTTTTCCAAGTTTGCTAGTGTCCATTGCTTAAGTTATTGCATTACAAAATCTAGACTCAATTCAACATAAATACATAATAACATGGATATCCTACACGGTTTTATTTTTTATTAAAAAAATGCAACTTGCAGAGACTATAGAAGTCCAGCCAATAGTCATCAATAAATCAATTCTTCTATTCTATTCTTACACTCTTTATCACTGAGCTTATAAATTAAATGGCACAAAATTATTCTAACTTAACTAATAATCTTGAGTTTCAGTCTTGGATATACAACTTTCTTAAATACTTGAATTCATAGTAATTTTACAATACTTGAACAAAATAATCTTCCATATTTTAATTTAAGTATAGAAACTAGATACAATTTTCTCTTCTTTTTTTTTCCCTTTCTATGTTGTTTTCTAGTTAAAATAAGATTTTCACTGTGCTAATCTACACAATAAAGACTGACTTCAATCACTAAAATTAAATATTGATTTTAATTGAATAGATGCAAACAGCTAAATATTGCACATTTGCATTTAAGTTTCATCCATATTTAAATACTAATAGGGTAGTGTTGTATCCACGGTTCATTTTAGATCTGTGGCGCTTTCCCCACAAAGTGTTAGATCCGCTGGCTGCATGCATAACAATAGCACAAATTAGCCTTTGATAAAAGTCAAAGCAAGCCATTAGCCATCTGGTTATTGTGACCTTCCAATAACTTTGGCACTAATATCATCATGGAGACCAATGCATCCTCTCAGGATTGACCGAAGAAAAAAATAATTAAAGTTTAAGTTTTAGGCTTTCAACAAAAAATAATTTTTGGTTAGTTTTTATTCAACAAAAAAAGTCATATATATTAACTAAAAGACCCAACATATTATTCTTTCATTTAAAATAAAAAATTCTCTTAAAACTTATTTTTTAAGTCTCACCTACTGACCTACGATTCAGCCAGTTCTTCCTAATTCTTCCACAACATCAATTCAATCAAGTACAGGATAAATATAACATTTGACAGATTCAGATTAGTGGATGCATTTTTCTTGAACAGTTCATTGGTGGCTGTCGACCTTATTTTCTGTAACTGCATGTATGAATGTAGGAGGAATCAGCCCTAAAAAATGTTTCTTAGAAGACTTAATTAGACTTTAAATTTCTATTTAATATTTTTAATTAGAACTTATATTATATGGTTCGTTAACAATTGGGTCTGTTATTTAAATCATCTTTCACGTGATAGATTGATAAAATCAACTGAGAAATATTTGTTTAGGAAGACCTTTGCCATATAAGCACTAAGACTTTGTTTGAGAGAGAGATTTTAGAAGGGAAGGGGGGGAAAGGAAAGGTTTAGGTAGTGACATCTCCTTCTTTAGAAGTTTTAATTTTTGAGAAAAAGGATTTGAGGATTTTTAAAACTCCTCTGAAATCCTTCAAAGCCTAAAAATTGTTGTTTCCCCAATTTGGGGGTTTTTAGAAAGAAAAGTAATTAAAATTACTATCCTACCCCAATTACAAATTCAAAAATATATTAAAATATATTTTTACATTTAAATTATATAATTTTCACATTTAACATCTTATTAACTCTCCATTTTCCTCTCTTAATATATTTTTAACTCCCAAACAAGGAGGAAGGAACTTCCCTTATTTTTCTCCCTTTCCTTCACCTCCCTTTCCCTTGAATCTCTTTCCTTCTCTTCCCCTCCCAACTCTCAAACAAAGCCTAAATCACAAAAATTATAACAAAGATCATTTCCCCCATTCTCATGCCAACTCTGGTTTATTATGTTTTATGTTGTAAAATCTGCCAATACACCCACCATTTTTTGTATTTATTCTTTTAAAGTCCAACATTCATTATCATAAAACATAATTAAACATAAAAAATTACCATAAAAGTTTCCTTTAAATTTAGTAACTACTTTGCGATCACAAATAATCTTTGATATTTTGAGATTCTCATTAATTTTCAAATTATTTTGTAATATTGATTCCAAATATTTAAACTTAAAAACCTGTAAAAGACATTTTCTCCCCGTTTTACTTTCAAGTTACATTCCTTTTGTATACAAAATCGGTGTCCAAAGTTCAAGTCGATGGTTAACTATTTTCCTTGATTCCTCAATTAAAATTATATCATCCAGAAAAAGCTTAAGTGAGAGTCCTTTGAACGTGCTCGATAGTCACATCCAAACCTAAGTTAAACAAACAAGGACTTAAAGCTAAGTCTTGATATGAACTTATTCCTCTAAGAAAGTCGTCAATTTCATCTCTTGGAGTTTTCGCACTAGTAACTCCATCATAGATGTCTTGAATAGCTCAAATATAAGACATGATAACTTTTTTTTTTTCAAAGTCTTCAATAATTTTTCATTTTACACTCGATCATAAATTTCTTCTAACTCGAAGTCAACAAAATCATATGCAAATTTCTTTCTTTATTTCAATACCTTTGAGTCAACCTCCAATAAAAGATATATAATTTTCATTGTAGATTTTTTTTGGCATAAAACTAATATTATTTCTTTGTAGATTTCATTTGTCTTCTTAATTTTTATTATCGGTAAATGTTAGTTGTGTTAATATGTTAATTTTATTAGTAAAGAGAATCAAACATGATATCTTTCCCCCTTCCCTTCTTAATTTATGCTTGATTACCATTTCCTATAATTTTATTTTTGTTGTGTATCTCATAGTTATGTAATTAACACAGTTCTCAATATAAGAATCAAATTCTCTTCCTCCATTCATTTGCCCTTTAATGTAATAAAAAAAATCACTTATCATGATTTAATTGAAGGTGATAAAAATATAAAAAGAAGGGGCTATCATGCAAAGCATAATCAATAAATGCCATATTAATACTCACACCTGAAACGAATACTTGTTAAGTTCTTTCTTTCCATTGTATTTTTTTGGGTCATTATAGGAAGAAAACAACTACAAAGAGAGATACACTTGGCTAACATAATTTACTAAAATAATGTGGCGCACTTTTGAGAGGCTTGGGCCACACTTGAAACTATTCGCACATTTCACAAAGTTTTAGCCATAGACAGCATCATCATCACCATCACACTCACTTTGTTGTGTGAGGAATGTGGGTATTTTCACGTGCTAAGCTCTCTTGATAGCTTCAGCCATAACATGAGCATATGCATCAAGCCTGTGGTTGTCCCTGTCGTGTGTGGCCAACCTCCACATTAGTCACCAAGGAAAAGGCCATGCCAAATTTCGGATCTAGGTGCAATCATACTAAGTTCTTTTAAAGTTAATGGTTGAGTCAGTCGTAAGTGCTTAAAATAATTTGTCAAAACATGGTATTTAACTAGGGTTTAATATATATACACTTACTTAACTAATTAGAAATCAACCCGTAATAGAGTTTTATTACAAAAGTGAATAATTTTATCATATATAACAATTTATGTTAAATAATAATATTTTATAATTAGGACATTCTAATTGAATTTGAGTTTAATAATTATGTATTGGCGATGAGAATTTTTTAACATTGTCGATTAATAAAAAATTATCTTTAGCATATTTTTAAGATAATTATTATAAAAGTTAATAAACTTAATTCTCATTAAATTTAAATTTATTTAAATTTCATATTCTCAGCAAAATGAAATTCAAGACTCGTATGCTTCACTAGTCATACACATAATTTCAGGTTGGAATATATCCAAGCTGATGTATATTTAAAAATCTGATTGGTTTTGGATTTGTGTCTCTTACGACAAAGTGACAGATCCATTGGAATATAATAGTCCTTTTGGTGATGTACTGTGCATATATAATGTCCTCGATCAACTCATAGACAAGCCATCTATCTCTAGTTGACATTCTCCTTTTCCTTCATGCTTGCATCATGAAGATCATTCCAGAGCTACTATTATTTGTGATAGTTCCTTTTCTGCTGAACATTGGAAATGGAATTGAAACATCCACGCATAGCATCAATTATAGAGCACCTGAAAAACAACCTTACCGAACTTCTTATCACTTTCAGCCCCAACAAAATTGGATGAATGGTACTGTTATCTCCACCAAGCTTTCTGAATTTAATTTTAGCATTAATACATCGTAGGTTTACTAGTTTATCTGTTATGTTCCGTTTCTTTTCTTAAACCACTGATAAGTCTAATCCTTTTCTTTCTTCACTTGACATGTTTTTGCTGATGATAATTGGAAATGGATTCTTCATTATGCAGATCCAAATGGTAGGCCTGTAAATTTATATGACTATCAGTTATTTATTTACCTCCTCAGCTCATCATCCATAAGAGAAAATAGACACTGTCATGTTCTTCTCTGTTCCATTTGAAACTTGATCAAATTGTTTCTTTGACTTATTAAGACCCTCTTTAAATAAACTTTTCCATAAGGATTTATATGAGAAGAAAAAATATATTGAATTTTTTTCCATTAGTTAAAATCAACTTATGCACATAACTTTTATAATGCTCTCATTTAATTTTTTTTCCAAAAACTTGGCTGCATAAGTTTATTGTAGCTTAGAGCTAAAAGCTCAATTCATTATCTTTTTTTTTTTCCTCCCCAGTGACTTAAGCACTCATACTTTGTTAAAACAACCCAAACTATAATAAGATGATTGGTGCTAATGTTTATTTAAACTTCCAGGGCCTATGTACTACAAAGGTGTTTACCACCTTTTCTACCAGCATAATCCTGAAGCAGCAACCTTTGGTGATAGGATTGTATGGGGTCACTCAGTATCCTATGATCTCATCAATTGGATTCATCTAAATAATGCTATTGAACCAAGTGGACCATATGATATTAATAGCTGCTGGTCAGGCTCAGCCACTATAATCCCAGGGAAAGAACAACCTGTTATTTTGTACACAGGAATTAATGATAAGAAACATCAAGTTCAGAACTTGGCTATGCCAAGGAATTTATCAGATCCCTTCTTAAGGGAATGGATCAAACACCCTCAGAACCCTGTCATGAGTCCACCAAGTGGAGTTGAAGTTGATAACTTCAGAGACCCTTCAACTGCTTGGCAGGGAAAGGATGGAAAATGGAGGGTAGTGATTGGTGCTCAAAATGGTGATGAAGGGAAGACAATTCTCTACCAAAGTGAGGATTTTGTTAATTGGGAAGTGGATCCTAATCCCTTTTATGCATCAGATAATACTGGAGTTTGTGAGTGTCCAGATTTCTTCCCTGTGAACATCAGTGGCAGCAAAAATGGGGTGGATACATCTGTGCAAAACCTAAGTGTTAGACATGTCTTGAAGATAAGCTATCTAAGAAAGCAGCATGATTACTATTTTCTTGGTAAATATGTATCTGATCAGGAAAACTTCATTCCTGATGTTAGGTTTACAGGAACTAGTTCGGACTTAAGGTATGACTATGGTAAATTCTATGCTTCCAAGTCGTTTTTTGACTATGCCAAACACAGGAGGATTTTGTGGGGATGGGTGAACGAGTCTGACTCCACACAAGATGACATTGACAAAGGATGGGCTGGTCTACAGGTATTTTAGTTATTTCAGCTGCATTATTGTTTCTATGTAACTATGTTCATCTGAATCATATCAAAAGGTCTAGTTTTCCAAAAAATGTTAGCAACACATTTTACCATACTCTTTTTTTTTTAGAAAGGCAAACAATTACCATACTCTTTTTAACACTCTATTGGCTGAAATTTATTGAAAATCACCAAATTTTGTAAGTCTAATTTGTGATATTGTAGTTTCAATGAATATTAACCAACGGTAGAGATTGTATAAGAAAAGTATGTCAGAAAGTGTTACTAGTACTCCTCATGTGGAAGGGTATCATATTGATTAAAGATCCTTTTTTTGGGGGCAATATAGTCAATTCCAAGGAAAGTTTGGCTTGATAAAAGTGGGAAGAGATTAGTGCAGTGGCCAATTGAAGAGGTAGAAAAACTACGTGACAAACACATAAGTATAACGGGAGAGGAACTCGTCCATGGATCAAATCTTAAAGTATCAGGTATCACTGAATCACAGGTAAGTAAATTGATGCTATATATCTCCAAATCCAATGATAAATTTTCAGGCAAAGTACAACATCAATGGTAAAGTACTTTCAAATTTGAACTTTTGAAGGCCGATGTAGAAGTGTTGTTTGAGCTACCTGAGCTACAAAATGCTGAGTTTCTTGATCCCAATGGAGTTGATCCCCAACTACTCTGTAGCCAAGAAAATACATCAAGAAGTGGCATAATAGGGCCATTTGGTTTGTTAGCTTTAGCTTCAAAGGATCTCAAAGAGCACACTGCAATCTTCTTCAAAATATATAGAACTCCCAATAGATATGTTGGCCTAATGTGCAGTGACCAAAGCAGGTTGCTCCTGAATTCTAACATTCCCCCAATTTAATTTTTTGTTCATATATTTCTCTTTTCCTTTGTATTGAACCTCCCCATGTAATTTGTGATTAAAATTTAAAACCTAGATTTTTGTCTACCCTTTACAGGTCCTCATTGCTGCATGACCTTGACAAAACTACATATGGAACTATCTTTGACATAGATTCCAATCTAAAAAAGATTTCACTAAGAAGCTTGGTATGTCTATTTCAAATGACAAGTACACTTTTCCCTTGTTTTATGATATGCTTGGTAGTTTGATTTGATGTATTCTTGTTATGCAGATTGACCACTCCATTATTGAGAGTTTTGGAGATGAAGGGAGAGTTTGTATCACTAGTAGAGTTTATCCATCACTGGCTGTAGACAAAGATGCCCATCTTTATGCATTTAACTATGGAAGCCAGAGTGTGGTGGTCTCAAAACTGAACGCTTGGAGCATGAAGCAAGCGGAGATTGGGGGTGAGGGAAACATAAGCTATACCTAAGAAGGATTAGAAGATTTTTTGACATTGTTGTATGTGTAATTTGTTTTTTTTTCTTCTTTATTGGTCCCTCCATGATTATTGTATCCGGGATACAACTATGTATGATGTCTATTGTTATTCACAAGAATGTGTTTAGTGAATGTTTTATTGTACTGTTATAAGTCTGATTATATTCTATGGTAGTGAATACCGAAAAAAGATGACTGAAAATCGGTTAGGACATATACAAAGAAGGCCATTGGAAACATCAATGAGGAGAGTAAACTGTAAGGTTTTTAGTCTTGTGAAAAAGGAGAGAGACCAAAAATGATATTGGAGAAAGTCGTTAAACCGAGTTGAATGATATAATGTAATCCATGTAGCCGATCTTAGTGAGATAAGGCTTTTGTTGCTGAAGTAGCTAAGCTGTGTGAGATTTATATTGTTAAGCTCCCATTTGAACCAATAAACAGACGAAAAAACATTTATAAAGGAAATGCAAACGAAAATTACCAAAAATTCTAGCAAATGAAATTATGGAGGTATTAGATGTTAACTGAACTACTTCAACCAAAAGATCAGAGTCATAATAAGGGATTAAGCTTCTTTTTTTGCCCGGATATCTATACAGTCCAACATCATAATGTAATGCATCACGCACATCAAACGGATTCCTTCCACAATAATGCTTATAAAATAATAAATCAGCATGATTTAAACAAAGGATCTTACCTTGTGAAACAAAGCTCTCCTATCCGTCATGTATGAGATAAGAGCAGCTACGTATTAATTCTACAAACGGACAATGCATTATGCATCAATGAACAAAAGAGCAACCACTTGCCATTGTTTTGTTCTGAAAGCTGGAAGTGCGTCCACAAATGACATTGTGCATATTTGGGTTTTGCAGTTTAAAATGTAACAGCTTGCATTCCAATGGAAATCCAACTGATAAAAGCAAAAATAAACGCAAAAGAAAGGGTCCTAAATCCGTTGACAAAATTACTTTTTACCTCAAACGTAATTACTAAACGGATTTCCTAACATGCTCATTGTCTCCAGCAAGCTTGCTTAAAAGAAAATCATGAGAACAAATATATAACCCATCCAAACACCACCAAGTAATTGGGTATATTGGACTTCTACCAATACAGATATGAAGATTATTACATCTTAAACTTATCTACAACCCATAGCCTTAAACCCATGAATTCAAAAATTCTAAGGCAGCCTTTATGGTATAAAGCTATATTGGTGGGGCAGGGAAGGGATTGACCCAATATGCGTTGGGGACTTGGGGTGTATAGTTTAGTTGCCTTTGCATGAAACCCTTGTGCCAAGACTCCCTTACTTTCACAAATTTATAAAACTGATTCTTAAAACCAAAGAAGAATCCTTCAAATTATCAATTCATAGCAATGCAGATGCTAAATAAATCAATGTAACTTGGAGAAATCATTTTAGTATTTTTTTTTATCAATTTCTTAATAATTTTTAATATTTTACAAAATATTACTTCAAATAACATTTTTAAAAATACTTCTAATTTTTTATTTTTTATTTTTATTTTTATCTTCAATATATTCATTCAATTTTTTATTATTTCTTTTCAATAAATTACGATTTTATTATCTTTATTTAGTTTTACGATTTCATTATTTTAACAATTAATTCTAACGAATACTTGTAATTTATAAACTAATTTTTACCTTTCAACCTTTAACTACAAATTGGTTTTTCAGCTTTTTAATTAACTAATTTTATCAAAACATGTATGATCTTAATTCACTAATATTGTTTTGATTGGCATATGCTTGCTTAAATGTTGTACAGATTCGTAACTCATGACTATCTTTTTTCTTTCAGCAGAGTTTAATGAAATATGAAGAGCACGAAAAGCATTTATGGAGTGTGAGTGTGTGATGTATATGCACTGAAACATTTATATGACGGTGACATGGTGTTGTTATCAAACAAAAATATTTTCAATATCAATTGTATTAATTTGTCTTGTTGCCACCTTATGAAGGGTTTTAGGAATATTTAGCGACGTCCTTTAATTTTTCTTTTCATATTCTCATATGACTCGTTTATTGCTTATCTGCTCTTAAGATTAACTAATTCAAACTAATTAGAGTGTATTTGGTCTGTAAAAAAAAACAAAGAGTGTATTTGATAGAGTTGAAAAATGTGAAGAATAAAAATAAAAAATATTGAAAGGACTAAAAAAAAAGTGAATGTACTTATTTAAGATGAAAAGGAATGGAGAATTTTGAGGAAACTTGTGAGATTCACAAAAAATAAATTATTGTTCAAATGTGATGAAAGCTCATTTCTCAATAAACACTCATTTTCATCTAATATGGAAAGAGAGAGTTGGAAATATCATATAAACAACTTAAACTTGATTCTCATAAAGTCTAACATATATATTTGGATTAATTAAATTTTGAGTTATTCAACTTTTTTATGTTCTAATTTTTAATTCCTCAAAATTTATTTGACAAGTTTTAGTCATTTATTAATTTTTTGTCATTATTTTTAGTCTCTCAAACTTTTTTTTTACCTATTTTTAGTTTTTCATTTATTTTATTGCTCAAAATTAGTTCAAAATATACAAAAATAAGGAACTAAAAATGGATAAAACAAGGACTAATATTGAACAATAAAGATAAATGAGGAATTAAAAATTGACAATTGAGAAACTAAAAATATTGATGAAAAATTAATGGAAGACTAAACATTATCAAAATAAAACTTTTGAACGAATAAATATTGAGATCTGAAAAGTTGAGGGGTTAAAAACTTAATTAATCTTATATATTTTTATCTCATTTTTATGTTAATTAATTATCATAAAGTAGGTCATTAAACATACTTGTAAAACATTTGATAAGTAAATAAGTCAAATTCAAATTATATATTTTTAATTAATCAAACATTAGACTCCAACCTAATAAAATTTACTTCGACTGAGGCTTTCGACCCCTACTTCAAAAGCATTTTTTACTGGACAACTTGTTAAAATGAACCTAGGAAGAGCCATATTAGTATATCATAAAATTATTAAAGTGATTAAAAGATTAAATTAGATGGAATTAAATATATGTATCATAGTTTTTATTTTATTTTGTTAAAATAACGAAATGTTTACACTTGAATAATTATTCGCTACTCATTAACATCACTTAGGATTATATAAATATTTTCATTTTTACTTACTATCATCAATGAAAAATATATTAATGTTTCAGTTCTTTAATAATAGGTAACTTAAGGGTGGCAGTAGAAAAGCTGTAGCTTTCTACCACAAACGAACACCATATGCTCTTAGTGGTGACTTAAAATACCTTTTAAATTTGCGTTATACTGTATTACTGTATATGATTTAAGAAAGGATGAGAGAGCAAAAGGTAAATCTACCTCAAGCATTACGGAACTTCTGATTTTGATGTGCAAAACTGCTACTGTCATCTTTACTCTTTATTTTTTCTTTCTAAATCTTCTGATTGATTAATTCGAAATTTGATTAAAAAATAAGTAAATTAGAAAGAAAAAATAGATTTTGATTAATTTAAAGTTTGATAAAAAAATAAATAAAATCTAGTAAAAAAATTATTTCTATTAAGAATTGAATTCAAATTATATCCAAACTATTCAATTTTTTACTTCACTTTCATTTGAGATGCTTAATTGTGTTTTATGCATAAATTCTACAATTTTAAAATCTGAACCTATGTGTTAGATGTATTCGGTTTTGGCTGTCCATTCTTGTGCAGTGCAGAAAAAAGAATCATTTTGGAGATTCTTCTCACGTTAGGTTGAAAGATTCTAAAAGGGGACCCACCAATGTTGTTAATCAATGCCATGGCATGCATGCCAGATCTGATTTTTTTGTATTAAAGAAAGGCTTAAATATTGGACAATGAAACCCCCACTACCTTACTTCTACCCTTTCTCCTTGGATTGTGGCCGTAGTTGCAGATGCAGTGCTTCATGTCGTTCATGTCGTCACATTGCCGTCTTTTCCCAGCCTAAAGGAAAACTATATATTTGGGTCCCACTACGTGGGAAGTGGAATTAGAAGAACTCTTGGTCATGCCCTTAATTATCACCCTCTAAGGTTTCCTTCGCCGCCTAAAATGGGAAAAGATCCTTCTTACATTGATTTTTTATTTTCTCTCGAGTTTTTTCAGCCTATTTGATACCTATTATTCACTCTCAAAAAAATATAAAATTGATCTAATGATTGTTGAAGAAGAAAAAAACTTAAGAGCTAGTCAAGTAAGAAAGAAGAAGAGAGACATCACACAAGTTTAATTATGAAAAAATTATAAATATTTGCATTTCAAAATTGAAACTAGACACACATACTTAGGAACACTGCGCAACTTTGAACTCCTCCTTGCTATAAACGCACAAGGATTCATCGATTGTTGTGTTAAATTAGCTTTGCAAGTGTAGATTGGCTTACGAGACTAAGACTGGGCTTGGTTGAATGTTTTACCTTGGCCAATCATGGATTAGACTTTGGTTGAACGAATTCATAATCTCTTAAGATATGTTTATTTTTCCGTTTGATCAGTCATGTAGAACGAAACTTTAATTTCTCACTTTTCAAAGAAACTAACGTAGAAGAAAGGAGAGGTTGGATTAACATTCAATTGAATATAACTAAAAAACAAACAAACACTTATTCAATCAAACAATTCACAATCTCTCAAGTGTCAAACCTAAAAGACATAAACGATTATTAGATGGGACAAACCAATTAATACAATTAAAATCGGGCTAGCTAATGCAATTGATATTTTTTATATAAAAAAAAAAATCAGCCTTTTAAATAATAAATTACCTTATACTATTTGTTTTGTAGTACTTTTTGCTGCAACAAACATACTCATATATGATTAACAAATATGTAGAAAGCATCAAGACCCTTCTCTTCTCTGGCTGTACTCCAGCTTCTAAGATGCTTTGCCTATCAATAAATCAGCACTAAAGTGCTTTTTGTTTATAGTACTGTGTCCACAGGGGAAAAGCAATGGCACTGCAACTTAGTGCTAACCTTTTTGATTTTGTTTCTATTTGAGGTTCATGGGCTTGGTTTAAAGGGTAACAATGAAAGTTGATATTTTGATTCTTGCCCTGATGCTGATGGTGGTCATGTGGCTGATACTTTAGACTATTGAATTTAGACCTTAGCCGAGGTTTTGTGGGGATGTAGTCATGCATGCCATCACCCACCACCCATCAAAGCTGTCCCTTGGCATGATGACAGTAATTTAAGTTTGTCCTTGCACCCTGTTTTAGCTTTGAATCTATCTGGGCTTTTTACCTTTTGTGAATTCTAGATTCAATAACAATTATTAAAATATCTCTAATAGTGCCCCCACGCGAATATATTATTTATCACATACTACTTTTTTTTTTTTATAATTTCCACAGCTTGCTATATTAACCAACCCAAGGAAGATAATTTTTTATAATCGGTTTATGGTTATACCACCTTGGCACATAATTAAAAGTGGGGTTTTGGTAAATGTAAAAAAAAATTAATTAAGGTCACTATCTATATATCAATTTTGTGAAAAAGGGTGAAAGCTATTTATACCAATATGGTCAAAAAAAGAAGGAAGAATAAGAAGCAGGACCTAGGGTTACAATTCCATCTCCTTTTACGCAAATGATTCTTCAAACTTGACAGTAGCAGCATAGCATAATTAACTTATGAACTATGCATAAAGCGGTCATATAATTCCTTTTTAGAGGACAGTATTTATTACGGTCACGGGGATTTGATTCTATGATGTTCATCAAAGTGTTAAGGGAAGGAAACGTTAGTCAAACTGCCACAGTAGCCAAAAAGTAAAGCCAAAGTGCCAGAAGGAGAAAAAAATTTGTTGAAATGCCACGAGGCATATCTCGCACCCAACAGAAGCGGATTTCGTGGATGATCTGGCGAGCACCGATTGGCTGCATGGGAGGTGGGTGACAGGGACTGAAATCGCTGGGCTTGGAAGCGAAATACT